>JBCFYV010004389.1:0-20916 GCA_039000515.1 Timema cristinae
GTATTAAGTGAGTTGTCCAGTTTCAGTACAGTAGGATATCTTGGACATGAACATAGGCGTGTTTTGAGTGCCCGTAAAAAAAAACCAAGGTGATAAAAACTGTTTGAACCATCCACCCTTTTACACTGCCACCTCTTGATTGGAAGTGCCCTAGATGTCCGCGAGTGTACCGTTGTAAAGTTAATTCAGGTCGAGGGGCATAAGAACTTCTTATCCGTTACAATGACTATTGACTAGATAGCTCCCTTTTTTCCTTACCTCTTATCAAGAGCTGTCTCTTTTAAACAAATATCAGTCGACATGGGACGCTCTTAGCCTACTTTTGATATGTACATATTCAAGATAATGACCGTCTTTGTGCTCTAGTGGTCAGGGTGCCGGGTTCGGTTCCTGGTGCTTCCAGATTTTATGTGAAGTGGTGGGTCTGGAACGGGGTCGACTCACCCTTGTGAGGACATACGAGTAGCTATTTAGATTTTTTTAAAAGTAGCAGCTCCGATCTATAAAACTGAGATTAACGTCCATAGGGTTCGTTGTGCTGACCAAATGACACCCTTTATCTGCAGAAGTTGGCATCATCTTCGCCAACAGACGGAGGCCGCTTGGTTGTTTGTCTCTATTGCGGGTTGACGCCATGGAGTTTTGTATTAATGCTAATAGTTTATAAACTTTAAACACCAAAAGTCACAAATAACTGTGATCCATTAGTCTAGTGTTGGACTAGACTGCCGAAGACATGAAGATTGGAGCTCGAATCCCGGTTGGGTGTATTGATGGTGGTTTTTCCTAGATGGTTTTCCACTCTTCCTCAGGCCAAATGCGGTTATACTTCCTCTAAATTAAGCATTACTAATGACTAAACCATTAGCGTAATTAGTACTTAGGGGTATAACCTGAACGGGTAGTAAGACGCGATGCTAAATAAAAAAAAACTGTGGTCTTATCTGTCTCAAGAGTCAGTGAACAAGGAGACGGATTCAAATAATTTTGAAATTCTGTTAGTCACACATTAAAAAAACAACTTCTATAACCGCCACTGCGTCTTTATATGATCAGTTGTCATTTGTGTCTTGCACTTGCCCAAACCAACATGTGTTCTACTCGAACTTTTTTAGTTTAGTTCTACTTTTCACACAAATAGATTTTGGTCCAGATATGAATCATAAAACATCTTACATTGTGTTTTATGTTGGGGGTTTCAAGTATAGCCTTGTGTTTAGAAACTAAATGGTTTTTTATAGCACCGTTTCTTATCATCCTTTAGTTTTATACACTTATGCACTAATTACGCTAATGGTTTTAGAGATGAGGCATGGCATTTATAGGATGCGTACACGCATTTGCATGGAGGGAGATTGGAAAATCATTTTATGGAAAACCACCCTTAGTACACCCGATTGAGATTCGAACCTTGATCTCTACGTCATCTGCAGTCTAGTATACTGCGAAAGTAGCGCGTTAGACCATGCGGACACCGAAGTGGGTAAATTGTACATTAAGTAACACCAATTAAAAATGTGAGTTATTGGATATGATCCAACATCTTGTCTTACTACGATATAGCGTCTGTTTACTGAGCTAATAGTACCGGGTTCGAGTTTTGCTATAATAATCGTTCAATGGTAAAAAATTGGGGCTTATCGTTCATATGTTAAATTAACGAGCAGATGACTGGGAGTTTTCAATTTAGAATTAAATCAATTTGTTAGGGCCAAAACTATAAGGGATGTTTTGGAGGTTAAAAGCGTTCTCTCTACTGAAATAATTAATTATAATATATTTTTTCCCTCCCCAATGCATAGGCAAGTATATTAATAAAGTTATACAATTCATAACACCTACAACCCCAATTTTTTTTTTAAATAGGTTAAAATTACTTAGAGATAATTAAACGTGTATGTATAATATATAGGAATAATGGTACAGTGTGCCGCAGACTTTCTCTCACTTCCATCTTGAAATAGAGACAGTTACTAAAAACTCGTAAAATTTGGGGAACGAATAATTTATACTGTTGCAGAAACACTCCACTAAAGAGCATAAATGATGTTTACAGAAATATAGATAAAAAGGAACCTTTATATCCACCAAAAAGTATAACAATCTATTTCATATCTCAAAGTGCTCCATAAAAATTATATGTATACAGGTTTTATAGCTCAGAAACTATTGTTTTTTATATAAAAAATACATTTCAAATTAAAATTAAAATATATTTTATTTTTAATATGACTTTAACTTTAGAATGGTTATTTCATATCTCATAATATAGTTTCAGAGATATGATAAAAAAATGGATACAATTATTATTATTATTATTATTATTATTATTAATAGCACTGCGTCTTACTACCCGTTCGGGTTATACGCACTTACGCTAATGTGTAATGGTAGGGTGATTATGAGATGAAATGCAGGACCCGCATTTTAACATGGGATCCGAACCACGGCGGAGGCCTGGCATTCCCCACATTCACAAGTTGTGGATATACTTATTGACCGTATGAATTAACGATGCACATCTTTTATGGTAACCACTTCGATGGCTGTTTCGTGATAGTTGCCTTCATTCTTTGGATATTTAAATTTCCCTACCGAATCAAGTATGAAAACAGCGCTCGTGTGAGTGAATGTGGCACCACAGTGACCTTTCCTCCTTCCCCTCTCCCGCTTTGTACTTTGAACGGAAGCTGTGGTCTCGGTAATATTGTGATTGTTGTTCAGAGAAAGTGATTTGAGGGTTCTTTGACCGACCACCAGATGGTGATCGATATAGCCGGCTCCCACGGCAGGTTGTAATACTACGTCACTCTTGTTTACTCCCTTCACCACTTGCTGAATGTTTCTAAAAAAAAAAAAACACGTTTTTCCTACGATCTAGTTTCACCATTTGCGAGATTCTCACCACGTGGACTGGCGTGTGAACATATACACGTACAAGAAGAGACCTTGTGATTCTAGTAATATTTGCCTCGATGTCCACATCTAACTTGTATGGTCTGATAATTGATATTGACAGGGAGGTCAGGGTTTGAATTCCTTTTGCCGGCAAAACTAGAGCGTAGTGCCGAATTTATCTGCTGCTTGAAAAATTGGAACCTAATGCCAATTTTATATAGAGGTGCATAAAAAAACTCTTAATTTAGGTCGACTCTTTGTGCCGAAAAAACTGGAGCACTATGGCAATTACAGTAAAGTCCTGATAGTTTGAGTTGGATGGACCGAGAATAGCTCGAACCAACGAAAACTCTTAATATCGTGGAAAATAAACTGCACGATTCACCGCACAGACGTGCTCTCTCTCTCTCTCTCTCTCTCTCTCTCTCTCATATATCTTAAAATAGAGACTTTATTAAAACTCGTAGAATTTGTGAAACGCAATAATATTTCTAACCATTGTTTCAGAAAAACACCAAAGAGCATAACGATCAATAATTTTAATATTTTTAAGACTCCCATAAAATATATATTTGTTTATAGCTCAGAAACTATTAGTTTTATAAAAATATATTCCAGTTAAAAGACTTTTGATTTTTAATATTATTACAACTTTACAACGATAAATTATTTCGTATCTAAAATCGTTGTGGAGATTTGATCAACATTTGAAATTTCTGCTTATGTAAAGTGACCTCAAAATCATTTTCATTGGAACACGAGAGTTGCCATTTTGTTTGTATTACTAAACAGTATCTAAATACAAAATTTAATCAAAATCTTAAGTTTTTTTTTTTGCATACAGTACATTAGCCTTAACTTAAAGTTAGATATTCAATACCGAAAACTCCTCGGGGGAGCCTTATAAAAACCCTAGATACCAAGAACGGTGACCTGGTGGTCTAGGGGTAAGGTGTCAGACTTCTATGCTGGCGGCCGGGGTTCAATCCTCGGTCCCGGCACAGGTTTATTTGATTTCCAACACCCCTCCTTCACCTCTGACAAGACATCTTGTGAATGTGGGGAATGCCAGGCCTCCACCGTGGTTCGGATTCCACGTTAAACTGTAGGTCCTTCATTTCATCTCACAATCACCCTATCATTACACATTAGCGTAAGTGCGTATAACCCGAACGGGTAGTAAGACGCGGTGCTAATAATAATAATAATAATAATAATAATAATAGATACCAAGTTTTAGCCCGATCGGTAAAATGGTTTCGGCTCTAGGCAAAGATACGGACAGACAGCATTTCGAAAACCTCTTTTTCGGTTTCAGGGGGTCATGAAACATCACTGTTAATTATCAAAATCACGAGTTCGACTTTTTTGATGATCACAATACTTCTATCTCATAGAGGTCGAGAGAAAGTAAAATTTGGGCAAAAGGGGGTGTCAAAAGTTACTCGAAACAAAAAGTGCTTGTTTTGATGACTATTTACATTATTCAGGTATAATACTACAATATAAAAGTAAGAATGTTATTTAACTTTGAGAAAACATCATCTATTGAGTGTCTATTTTGTTTCTTCACGGCAAATGCCGGAGTCTCACCTGAAGTAGGCTAACATATTATGTGGACATTGCTGTTTTACGTTTCAAAGAAAATACCTCTTAATTTTATTTTTTTGTGTGCAGTCAACATTGCTATAATTTGACTATATTTATAGTATAATCTCATAGATAGTGATGTTGTCTATCAAAAGTAATAGCTGCAAATCACATGACTTGACAAATGAAAACAATTTGAAAATGGTTTTTGTAACCTTTGTAACTGTTGAAAAAAAGTTATTTCAAATCTGTAACTGACCAATATAAAAGTTACTAAGTCTACTTTAATACATTCCTACCTGCTTCGTGGTCACATGGTCTAAGATAGTGGTTCTTAATGCAAGGGTCACGACCAAACTAAGGGTTGCATTTTTTTTATTTTTTTTCAAACTTCATGATTACAATTACAAACAGTTCATCAAACTGGGACATTATTAAGATTTCCCTTAAATGGTGGCAATAGCAAGTATTGGAAAAAAGTTTTGAAACTTTCTGTACTCGGAATTTTAGATCCTGCTCAAGGAAAAACCCATTAATTCTATTACGGAAGTTGAAAAATCTCTCCTCTGGCAATATATCCTTCCTATGTTAATATAAATGGTCAGGTCCTGTAACGATTAAGATCTCCAGAATGATTTGCGTTTTACTCTGCCCATCAACGTAGAACTAAATCTCGAAGAGCAAACCTACAAAATGAAGCCGTATTATGGTTGCCACTGAAAACTTAAAAAAAAAATGACTTTACTGACCGGAAGTGATATGACATTTAGTTCGGTGACCTGAATGCAGACTATTTGCCGCTCTGGTGGCACAGAGCGTTACCCAGAGTGCACCATAGGAGGTTGTCTTCACGTACCAGCAATGAGTTGATGTGAATATGGAGGTGTAGGCTAGTGGGAACCTTAAACCTAACTTAAACCTAATTTACCTACCTCTGGTGACCGTTGGGATAATTTCCCTTAAGAGAAAAAAATACCCAAAGTAACAGCTGGAAATCAATTTTTTTTTTATCACCGCGTCTGTTCAGGTTATACTCATATGCAGGCTTACTAATTACTCTAATGAATTCTGGGTTAAAAAGTTGAATTTAGAAGAAGTGTACCCTCATTTTCTTGGGGAGAGAAAGTAGAAAACAATTTTGGAAAAAACCTACCTCATTACATCCGACCGAAATTTAAAACTAGATAGCCCCGTCATCGACAGTCTACTCTTCTGTGAAAGCAACTCCATAGACCATGCGGCCACCAAAGTGGTTACTACTTCCATTAAATAACAAAATAAACAATTATATTTTCAGTTACCTCCAGATCTAATAATTGCTCAATAATATTCCCTAAACACGTTTTAGTGGCCGCACGGTTTAAGGCGCTTGCAATAGACTAGACTACTGATGACTGGGAGGTCGTGGTTCGATCCCGACCGGCTGTACTTAGGGTGGTTTTCCCTAAATGGTTTCCCACTCTCTCTCCATGGCAATACGCGTACACTTCCTCTAAATTCAACCTTCCTCATCCCTAACACAAGTGTTGGCAACCCAAAACCTAAACATATGATTTTCGAACTGTCATCCAGATAAAAACCTATCGTGAACGGACTTTACAAAGTTTGCATGGGCATCTCCATCCTTGTTACATTATTATCAACATTAGCTGTAAAAAAAAACGTGTTATATTTTTTAAAAGGCCCTTTCTATGAAAAGTAGATTGTAATTTACACGTTTTTTTTTGGGAGGAACGGGTTCTTTAAGTGCTGCTTTTCATTTGCCCATTTAAATATATCCTCAATTTTTATATTTTATGAAAAGAAATAACTAGGAATGGAAACGTTCAATCGTGGGACTTTGAAGTCACTCATATCGTTTTTGTTACCAGCTGTACAATGATCATTCACGTGCACATTGAAATAAGCATTACTATGATTATGGAGGTAGGAACTGGATGCAATTACTTCCGGGTTCCATATGTCATTCTATTAAGAGTACCACTTCTTTTGAAAGCAGTTGGATGGCTGCCATTAGCTGGCGCGTTGAAGATGACCCTTCTTGTAAGAAGAGCACCCGATCGTTTGAAAGAGGATGTGGGTGAAAGTTTTGGGCCCGGCCCGGGTGAAAGGCTGTATCCCAGTTCATGGTCACGTGCTGTTGACAAGTGTGATAGCTTCTTTTTTTGAAGGTCTCAGAGACTTGGAAGGAGTAGACCTGGTGAAGACCATCTTCCACTTGGAAGGTCTTGATACAGGAGCAATGATAGACCTAGTGTATACCAGCTTCCACTTGGAAGTTCTTGATACAGGAGCAATGATAGACCTAGTGTATACCAGCTTCCACTTGGAAGGTCTTGATACAGGAGCAATGATAGACCATCTTCCACTTGGAAGGTCTTGATACAGGAGCAATGATAGACCTGGTGTATACCAGCTTCCACTTGGAACGTCTTGATACAGGAGCAATGATAGACCTAGTGTATACCAGCTTCCACTTGGAAGTTCTTGATACAGGAGCAATGATAGACCTAGTGTATACCAGCTTCCACTTGGAAGGTCTTGATACAGGAGCAATGATAGACCATCTTCCACTTGGAAGGTCTTGATACAGGAGCAATGATAGACCTAGTGTATACCAGCTTCCACTTGGAAGTTCTTGATACAGGAGCAATGATAGACCTAGTGTATACCAGCTTCCACTTGGAAGGTCTTGATACAGGAGCAATGATAGACCATCTTCCACTTGGAAGGTCTTGATACAGGAGCAATAATAGACCTGGTGTAGATCAGCTTCCACTTGGAAGGTCTTGATATAGGAGCAATGATAGACCTGGTGTATACCAGCTTCCACTTGGAACGTCTTGATACAGGAGCAATGATAGACCATCTTCCACTTGGAAGGTCTTGATACAGGAGCAATGATAGACCTAGTGTATACCAGCTTCCACTTGGAAGTTCTTGATACAGGAGCAATGATAGACCTAGTGTATACCAGCTTCCACTTGGAAGGTCTTGATACAGGAGCAATGATAGACCATCTTCCACTTGGAAGGTCTTGATACAGGAGCAATGATAGACCTAGTGTATACCAGCTTCCACTTGGAAGTTCTTGATACAGGAGCAATGATAGACCTAGTGTATACCAGCTTCCACTTGGAAGGTCTTGATACAGGAGCAATGATAGACCATCTTCCACTTGGAAGGTCTTGATACAGGAGCAATAATAGACCTGGTGTAGATCAGCTTCCACTTGGAAGGTCTTGATATAGGAGCAATGATAGACCTGGTGTATACCAGCTTCCACTTGGAACGTCTTGCATCATGTGTAATTCTTTTCCTTCCGGAATTTACATCCGTGTTGTACTCAGTTATTTAAATGTATATGTTTAAGTATATAATATTAGCCATATTAGCAAATGTTAAGTTGGTTGTACAGTAAGATGACAGTGGTGTTATGATAAGTCTATAGCACTACATTCGTGAACTTTAAATCTATTAATATAATTTTATATTGGTCGTTTGACTACCCTTTCGGGATATATGCATATTTACACTAATGGGGTAGGTAGGTAGGTAGGAGGTACTTGTTAAGATGAAATATACATGCATTTGCATGGAGAGAGAGTGGAAAACTTTTTAGAAAAAACTCTCTCATTACACTCGACTTGGATTCGATCCCTGGTATCCCCATCAATGGCAATCCGGTCTAAAAAAGAGAGTGATGCGCGAGACTATGTGACCACCGATGCATATAATATATAGTATAAATTATTTCTAATACGAATACATAATTAATATTAATATTACCCGATACGGTAGCCGCATATTCTCAAAGTGGGGTCCGTGAGATTGTACGGGGGTTCGTGACATACCTTTATAATATATTTGGTAGAGCTCATAAAGTTTTATATTAAAGGGTAAATCGCTGGTTTCTACTAAACACATTGAAGATGTATTCTCATATTAAGTACTAGCGAGAAAGTGAGGCTGAAAAGTTGAGGGTTGGCCACGACCTTTGTGCCCACATCTTTGAGAGAAGAATTTTGAAACTCACTTTTATGTAAGTTTTCTCGTCATTCAGCACAAATAATTTTCAGAAAAAAAAAACCCAACTGAAACACTTTGTTTTTTCCAAACAACTTATTTGTGCGAGCAAAACTTTTATGCTTTTTATGATATGATAAAATGTGAAATGAAATTTTCTTAGTATGAAATGAGATTTAAGGAGATGGTCACTAAATTTTATATAGATTTCAATTTTATTTCAAAGTCACGCAAGTAATTCCATTCCTCACATAAATTAATTATCAGTGATTATAAATGTACAAATACTATACATATTATTTTTACTTTTAATTTTTTTTATTGTAATTCCTATATCAAGGGGTCCGCAAATCAGCTGTTGCTTGTTTAGAGGGTCCACGTAACTAAGAAGTTTGTAAACCACTGGTTTAAGGCAGTAATCTCGCAATAGACTTGACTGCCGATGACGGGGAGATCGTGGTTCGAATCTCTGTCGAGTGTACTGAGGTTTTTTTAAACCGGTTTTCCCCACTCCACGCAAATGTGGGTACAATTTCTATAAATATAACATTCCTCATCCCTTAAACCATTAGGGTAATTGTTACATAAACGTATAATACAAACGGTTAGTATGATACCGTGCTAAAAAATATAACTTTATTTTGTATAATATTCTTATTAATCTTTCATTACTTTAGTTAATATTGTTATTCCTAGAGATGATTAATGTTCGCATGTTTGTCTAGTCTCTCGTTTGACTGCTCCACTTTAGTCTGTCGATTCTCCCTACCGGACGTAAGTGGTGCCACCGTATCTGCTACGCCACGGGGGGCGTGGCAAGTGCAATGTCCCAGACAAGCCAACTTAACTTGCCCTTCACCTTGCGAGAAATCCATCCAAGAAAAGCAATCACCTTGATGGATGGACTTTTCCTTGTCTTGCTCTCTCTATTGTGGTACGGGGGAAGAAGGGAGGAAGTTGCCCCCCCCCCCCCTTCCTCCCCGCCTCTCAACCTGTGATCCGCGGATCACTAGTGAGCCACAGGGGATTGGAAAGTAGTATTTCCTTCGTGATGGTTCAGGAGAGGTTAGGGTCAATGAGCTGGAGAGATGTCATTATAATGTCTTCTGAATGAATACTTGACCCCTATGCTCATACATGGACAAATAAAGTCGGAAGGTCATAGCAAAAAAAAAAAAAAAAAGTTCTTACGGCAGGGTTTTCCAAGGCGTTTCTCACCGAATGAGTTCTTACGTCCCTCAAATTTTATGCAAGCTACCACATTTATTTAAGATTTAAAAAAAAAACACCTTTAGATCTCTACAAACCATTTCCTAATATATTCACGTGTAGGTTAAGATTATTTCTTGATAAAACAGACTAGTAGATCGCTATTTATATACCTCTTAGTGATGTGAATGTTACACAAAAGTAAAACAAAAAATATTAGGGAAGTTTTAATGAAGAGTAACGACCGTGTGGCAGCACTGCTAAGCTCAACTTTAGATAATGCGCCCCCCCCCCCCCCCCTCGTTTCGTAAGCTTTAAATGTGTTTTTGTATTACTATTAATATAAGGTCCGACACCTTAGCTAAATCGGTATAGTATTTATCAACTTAATTAAGAGTCCCGTGTTCGATTCCCGGCAAGGCTGAAACCTTTATCATTGGTGAAATGTGGGTTTACCCTTTCTTTCACTGTGATGAATTAACGGCCGGGGACTGAATGTTGTGCCTGTCCTAGTCTTAAGTTAGATTATAAGGCATATGAAGCTACGACAGACCTAGCAAGCAGATAGTGGTAAATATATGAATTGAATAAAAAAATACGACACAGGCTGGAAACAGTAATGGATGTTGTTTGTGCATTGTTTATTGTTAGATTAGTATCATTAGTCTCTTCTTCATGTTTCTGTCCTCTATGCTATCTCTTTGGATAATGTGCTTCCTATCTAGGTTCTCTATGCCTCGAAATTAGTTAGTTATTGATTTTGTCTTGTGATCTGATTGCCTTTTGTTGAGGTTTATACTGTTTTTTGGTCTTTTCTTACATTTTCTTGACTCCTTCCACCTTCGTTAACCTTTCCTCACTCTAGGAGGCAACAAGAACACACCTGGACCCCTTTAGGTCAATTGTTTTCCGCCAAGTGTCGCTGGCGCGGTTTTTCGTTCTGCCGATTTAGTGAGTCCTGCGCTGAGACTTGATCGACCCATAAGTGATGGTTATAGGTTCCGTGAACTTTCACCTGGAAGCGGTCCAATCTCAGTGCGTGTGTTAATCAAATTGACTACTCCAAGACAACACCAATCAGACAACATAAAGTGAAGGTGAGTTGCCTCTACCCATTCACATTCCACCATACAGTCCATTTGTCCGTGTTCGTAACACTGGTCCTCCAGAGGTTTTTTAGTTTTCAGTTCTTGTGATTTATGCTACAGATGTAAAAAATATACTATTGATATAAATAGGCTTGAGAATTTCGTAGATTTTTTTTTTAAAACATACAATTTGTATACTTATCTATATTTTTAATACAATTATATTATATGCTTAGTGTGTACAACTGTACATGCTATCAAAAAACCTTCCGACTATTTTTCAAGTATGGTTCATGGTTCATGGTTCATAAAAGGTTAGCGACTCTTTAAAACCTATAATGATCTTATGGCTGACATCACTGACACCCACTGTCAGTCAAAAGTGTCAGCTTGGATTAGCAGATGAGTACATAGAGATAGTAACTTGTTGAGCTCTAATATTAGTGTTTTTTGCTGAACAGTACACAATATTTTGTATCGCGCCACAACATCTCTAACCGTCCAGGTCCACTTCTCGGTCAAGAGTCCTTCCCCCTCCTCCACCCATAGACACAGCTGCCAATTCTTCCCCTAGCGGCGATGTCGAACACTATTATCACGTAGGACGCAACAATTAGCTTATTCCTATGGTAATGCCACTAGGAAAATATTTGTGATTGATCAAGTTATAGATTTGAAGTTGTTTATAACATATGTGGATTGGTCACGTTATAATATTGAAGTTATTCATATAATATGGTAATTGATCACGTTATAAATTTGAAGTAATGCCCATGTTGGTGCCCGAGTAGAATGAGTGTTCAAACTGTTGTAGCAATGAAGTTTTGGCCGTATTTGCTTCGTGTTGGAATATTGATCATATCAAAGTATTGGTCGTAGGAATGCGATATTTGATGTATTGATCAGATTCCATATTGAAATACTTGTCATGTTTATGCCACATTGAAGTATTACTCGTGTTGATATGTTGATCATGTCACCTTAATTGGTAATGTATTATTTATGTTAGTGTTGTGATGAATGAGAGCGCTCTCGTGTTTCAGCTGAAAAGACTAAGAGATAGTGACAGGTTACAGAGTAGACTATCCCACAGGGACAAGTCCAGAGCTGTCCCGGAGTTTCCAGACATCATGAGGGAATATTAACTGGGGAAATTGAGACAAAATCAGGCTTTAACCAAAAATCGCGATTGGAGATGGGTTTGCTTAACTTTACACTTGACAACAGCGACAGAGAGGAATTATTGTGATCGTAAACAAAAATCTAACTCTAAATATTGATAAATGTCGAAATTTCATGAGACCTTTAAATCGAAAACGTGGTTTCCCGCGTCGCCGTCTGTCTACCTGTATCTTGTCCTAGAGCCGAAACCATTTTACCGATCGGTCTAAAACTTGGTAGCTAGGATCTTTAAAAGCCTCTCCGAGGAGTTTTTAGAATTAATGATCTATCCCTAAAATTAAGGGTTAAGTGGTTTCCAAATACATAATATTATTGAAAGGGGAAGGAGGAGCTAGTTACAAATCCTCCCCCGCTCCCCCTGGACCTTCCGCAATCGATTCCTATGAATAGTTTAGGTGTAAAAGTGACCTTTAAATCATACGAAAAAATTAAAGTCTATAAATAAGATAAATTAAGAACTTTTGTTAATGCTTTGGTAAATATGTAAAGCTCAATTTTTTTACATACAGTAATCTAAACAATTCTTGAATATTTGTGACATTTGAACAAAAATAATTTCAAATTAAGTGTTTGTTTTTTACAAACTACGCAATCAATGTTCATGGCGAATATTAAAAATAAATGGTACGGCGCACCGCACAGACTTTCTCTCTCTTTCTATAAACTCGTAAGATTTCTGAACGGAATAATGTACATTGTATCATCACCACTCCACATAAGAACACGAATAAAATAATATACACTGATAGAGAAACAATGAGAAAAGAGGCGCATCTTTGTCCACCTAAGAGCATTTCAAACAGTTTAATGTTTTAAAGACCTTAATAAAATGGTATTTGAACCATTTGCTGACAGCTTGGAAACTGGGATCTGCTTTACATGTTCCAATTTATGAAATTGTATTACTATAGATGAATGGAGGGAAGTAGAAAGAAATCTAAGGAAACAATAACTAATGAAAGAATGTGAAAGTGCAATATTAACTATAGTGAATACTAGTTTTTGACTATTTGTTGTTGCTTGTGTAAAGGTAAAATCAAATTAGTAGGAAGTAATAAAACATGAAAACAGGACAGAAGATTCGACCTCTAATTTAAATAATATACACAATAAAGATTTATGTATTTACAGATAATAAAGAAATCGGAGTGTCGGGAAACTAATTTATAAATTCGCAGTAAATTGGTTTATGGTCTGAAAAACAACTTTCGTACACTCCAAATCTGTGTATCGTCATATTACTGAAAATGACATCTATCTGCGTATCGTTGTTTGTCGTAGACCCGTCAGACTTCAGAATAGGTTTCAATCTATATTTATTCATTAATTCCAACAAAAAATAATCTTTTATATCCAATAATATTATAGTTAAATTAATATCCTAATAGTATTACATCAGATTTGTCAGAAGGGATTAATTTTTTAATAGCAGTGACAAACTCAATGTTAGATGTACTAGGTGATTTGTACCCTGTGATGATAGTTAAATTCCCAATTTTGAAACCTATCATATCTATTCCGAAAACAGAGTTTTCTATTGAAATGTGCTTACATGTTTTAATTTTCATGTCTTTCTTTGCCAAACATAATACAGTGAAACCTGTTTAACTGGGGTCTGGATATGTGAGAAACCTCTGTTATTGATAATTGCAATGAGGTCCCGCCATTTTTGCATTAAAATACCTCTGTTACTGGGAATTTTCAGACCTTGTTAACTAAGATAAGATTTCATAGATTTTTTTGATGTTTACCTCTATAATTGGGACTTGGTAGCTCACATGAACCAGAGAAGTCCTGAAAATGTGGTAGTTTATCGCTTATCGCACTGAATTTCTCTAGTCATTTAAAAAAGCTCTTACAAATTTGTCCGGAAGGGAACTTCTAGAGATCTCGTACATGTCACAATCGACCTGGGACTTACGGACGGACTTACTTTCCATTCCAAGGAAGTTGTGTTACGGATTTTCGTCGCTCTGTAAGGAATACACTGACCTTGGTCGGGTTTGAATCCTCGAACATTGGGTCCTGAGGGGAGCACTGAGGTCACCAGTTTATATACCTACCTACATACCTTACCTAACCTACCTTACAATTACATATATGCATACAATTACATACATACATACATACATACATACATACATACATACATACATACATACATATACATACATACATACATACATACATATACAAACAACATACATATACATACATATATACATATACATACATATATACATACATATATATATAGATACATACATACATATAGGCCTATACATACATACATACATATATACATACATACACATACATACATACATACATACACACACATACATACATACATACATACATACATACATACATACATACATACATACATACATACATACATACATATATATAGATACATACATACATATATATATAGATACATACATACATATATACATACATACATATATACATACATACATATATACATATATACATACATACATACATACATATATACATACATACATACATACATACATACATACACAAACAACATACATACAAATACATACAACCCGCTTTGGTGGCTTGGCCGCATAGTCTAACGCGCTACTATCGGAGTAGATTAGAGTGCCGATGATGTGGAGAGCGAGGTTCGAATCTGAGTCAGGAGTATTGAGGATGGTTTATTCCAAAATGGTTTTTCACTCTCCCTCCATGCAAATACGGGTACACTTCCTATAAATAGAAGCTTCATAATCCCTAAAAAAACCATAAGCTTATAATTCGAACGTTTAGTAAGACGCGGCGCTAAAAAAAAAACCACACAGTTTTTGCGCTTCGATTGTCATCCAACTTATGACCGTCTCTTTAACTTGACTTGTACCTATTTAAATGTTTGTATGATAATTTGTCTCGTGAACGGACACGCACAAAGTCATCAATGGAGAACATGTTTCCACTCACCCTTGTACGTGTGTTACTAATGGTCTCGTGAAAGGGGAACTTGTAGAGTTGTAATTACTCGTAGTGAAACTGAAGTAGACCATTCCACTTGACGGAGGCTTAATTGGTAGAATGGTGCGTGCATGTGTTTATACTGATCTCAACACGCATACTCCATTCCCTTGACGTGTTGAGCTACACATTCTATGAAGGAGGTACGCAAGATTACATATTGTCACTTTCATTGGCACACTTTACTGCCAGTGTTAATCACTTAGAACTGTATCATCCTAGGTAATATGATGAGAAGGAGAATTTTAAGAGCCCGTCTTACGGACGATTAACTGGATATTAGATACAGGATTAGTCTCGAATCAGAAAAAAATTTCGAAATTAGGTTTTCTTTATTCTTTATTTGATAACAGTGAAATAAGTATTAATTAAAAATATATATACGTATATCTTGTTGTATATTTTAAAAGATGTTAAAACATTTTCACTGTTTTCTAATTTAGAATATAAAAAACTGCGCCACGATGTGACGTCTGGTTAGAGCTGTATTACCTACTATTTGTGAGGTTGGGTGGGTTCATTGGCGTGTCTTCACAACCGACTATAGATGGCGCTAGCTACCGGACGGGTTTTGCGGAAAAATCAGACGTTTGGAAATATCAGTTTTCTCGAGAACGAGTGAAATTTTTATATTAATATTTTCAACGCCCCTTCTAAGATAATGTATCGATGTTTATTAATTGTTACATTTACTTATTATTTGTTATGAAGCCGGCAGTTTTCTATTGAAAAATATCAATTTTATCGATATTTGATCACTGATTTTTTACACATTGTGATATCAACAGCAATTGTTAAATATCTGTAATTCGATAGCGGCATTAGATACGCAATTTTTTTTAAGTAAAAGCAAAAGTTATCATTAAATTCCGGGAAACCCTTAACAGATATATCACCATGTGAAGAAAATTAAACTCTTTGTTTCTACTGGAGCAATATATTATCTATTTTGGCAAAAAAAAAGTGTTTTGCTATAAAATAAACCCTGCGAAAACACTAATCGTGTCCCCTGTATTCCCCCTTATTAAAATACATCAACAATTGCCGGAGAAATAACATAAAACACCAGAATATAGATTTTGATTGCAGAATCAATCAAGAGCGTTGATTTGTTAGGCACTCATTTATGTTTTCCCTGGCCCTTAAGATTTATTATCTTTTACTTTAGTTTATAGAAAAGACTTTAAAGGAAATTTTGACCTTGATTTATTTGTTCCCGAAATAAAAAATGTGTATTTTACAATTATGCTTTCTAAGTTGTACCTGGGAGTACAGCCAAAATAGTTTTATGATTTTCGTTCAAAATTGATATCTAGATGTTATTTGGTCTAATCTAGAAAGGAAAACGTGATTTTCTTTCAAAATATAAAATGAATAGTAGCTTACTAACAATGAGTTTTTCTCTTTAGGCTAGTTTGGCTAGTTTAAAAGTTCCAAAAATGTTTCTAACAATTTCTGGAAATATCTTGGGACTAACTTTCTTGCAAAATTAACACTACATACTTTTTTTTTCGGAAAAATTTTTGATCCAAAGGTAGTTTACTGGATAGTTTTTGAAAATGAGAATTTTTTTCGAACACGTTGTAAATGATTTCGTTCAGATTGATTGCGTTTTATTCATTGATTTACTGATAACAGATTTTTGAGAAAATTATATTCCAAACTATAGTATAATGTTCTTTTTCACATTTAATTTGATTAAAAGTTATTTTGAGATTTTTTTTAAACTAACAATACAAACCACTGTGTGCAATTTTTAAAATTGGTCCAGTAGTTTTTGAGTTTATCCATTACAAACAAAAAAACAAAAACTCAAATCTTTCCTCTTTATAATATTAGTATAGATTTCTGGTAGGGAAAAAGGCCTTTCAAAATATAATTCCTACGGTGAACGGACTTTATTTAGCTCAATAACCTTAGATGTCGGTTACTGAACCCATGGTTAGACTAGCTCACGACTTGATCATTTAACCCGCTTCGGTGGTCGAATTGGCTAAAGCTTCACTCTCTAAATATACCGGACTACTGATTACTGGTATATCGTGGTTCGAATCCCAATCGGGTCTACTGAAGGGAGTTTTACCTACAGAGTCGTTTATTCTTCCTTCACGCAAAGGCGGGTAATTTCCTCTCATATCTACCTTCCTCGTCTGGTATCCATTGTAGCATCTATAAATATACCCGGTCCATTGATGAAGTGGTCAGTGCACCTGACTACGAACCCAAAGGTCTCGGGTTTGACTCCCGGCTTTCACCTAGGGTATTTTTCTCTTAAGAGGAATTATCCCAACGATCATAAGAGGTAGGTTAGGCTTAAGTTGGGCTTAATACTCTCACTGGCCCACACCTATATAATAACTATAATCATAACATCATCATCATCATTGCGGGTATTTGTAAACAACCTCCACAGCTCTATGCCACCAGAGCGGCTAATAGTGTTCATACAGACAACTGAACTGGATGTTATAACCTTCCCGGTCAATATGCGCTACAAATAAAAACCTTTACATATGCGTCCATCCCAAGTGGGTAATGAGACGCGGCGAAAAGAAAAATGTGTCTAGGATTATTATTAGCACCGCGTCTTACTACCCGTTCGGGTTATACGCACTTACGCTAATGTGTATTGGTAGGGTGATTGTGAGATGAAATGAAGGACCTACAGTTTAACGTGGGATCCGAACCACGGTGGAGGCCTGGTATCCCCCACATTCACAAGATGTCTTGTCAGAGGTGAAGGAAAGGTTTGGAAATCAGATAAGTCTGTGCCGGGACCGAGGATTGAACCCCGGCCGCCAGTACAGAAGTCTGACACCTTACCCCTAGACCACCAGGTCACCAAATGTGTCTAGGACTCGACACTAATGTCAAGAATTATTCAATTTAAGTTGTAGGACGAAACTCGGCTGGAAGTTTGTTCAGGACACCGGAAAACTATCCAGGGAATCTCTCCACTGTGTGATTATCATAGTCGAGATATAATAATGTGATTAACCCAGTTGAAATAATAATAATAATAATAGTAGCACTGTTCGTATTCAGTTAATCCGAGAGTAAATTTCACTTGCTCTACTTACCGGTACACAAATTGAAATTTTAATCGTGTTCTCAAACCAATATTTTACTGTCATTAAAAAAAGTGAGATTCTCATTCATAATAAATGAATTAAACATGAACCTTCAACTTACTCTCAACATAATGTGTGTGTGTGTGTGTCTGTTTGTCGTTTTTGTTGCCCATGCCCTGTGCAATTTAAAAACGAGTACCAACCTGAGTTTTCGTCACGACTCTCAATTTGAATATAAATTCTAGAATATTTTCTCTCTCGAGTTGAAAAATGTGAATATTGTTTATAACTTCAATTGATTTCAAGTCTCTCAACTCGGCACCCAAAATGTATTATTTCTATTAAGCTACAACTATTATTTTTGAATTTTCTTTAACATACTAATTTTTTAACATGCATTTTTTTCAGCACCGCGTCTCACTACCCATTTCGGTTATACAATTATTTACTAATTACGCTGATGTTTTTAGGGTTTAGAAAGGATATATTTGTAAAAAAAAAATTACCCAAATTTGCGTGGCGTAAGAGTGAAAAACCATTTTGGAAAAACCACTCTCAATACACACAACGAGATTGAACCTAATCGGCCGTCTAATGTGGAACTTTATAATCACGTTTTTAAAGTTATTACTTATTTATATTTAAATAAAACTGTTACAATAGCACACTAGTTTTGAATCATCAATAACATCTTTCTCGAAATAATTAATTTGTAATAGGGGCAACTTCAATTTAAACTACTAGAGCAGAACTCCCCCGCGGGGTGGGGCTTGTCGTAAGATTATTATTAGCACCGCGTCTTACTACCCATTCGGGTTATACGCACTTACGCTAATGTGTAATGGTGTAAGGGTGATTGTGAGATGAAATGAAGGACCTACAGTTTAACGTGGAATCCGAACCACGGTGGAGGCCTAGCATTCCCCACATTCACAAGATGTCTTGTCAGAGGTGAAGGAAGGGTTTGGAAATCAGATAAATCTCTTGTCGTAAGAGCGAAACTAAAAGGAGAACTTCAAGGCTGAAATGGATCAACGTGCCGAGGGCCTGCATCGCAGAGGGTTAGTCCGTCGCAAACGTGGTTGTTTGAGAACCGGGCTGAAACCAAGCCCTAAAAACCATTTCTTACCCATAGGCTACGTGATATAGATCCAGACTTTTGCGTGTTTTTATACAATTTAGCACCGCATCTTACTACCCGTTCGGGTTATACGCTTAAGTCCTCATTACGCTAATGGATTAGGAATCGGGAAGGTTGAATTTAGAGAAGTGAACCCGCATTTGCGTGGAGGGAGAGTGGAAAATTATTTAGGAAAAAACCTCAGTCCACCCGACCGATATTCGAACCTCGATCTCCCCGTCCTCGGCAGTCGAGCTCAACATGACTAGCGTGTTAGCTAACTACGCCACCGAGGCGGGTTTACGAACGCAAAAATCACCTTACAAAACTCTTATGACTTTTATTTACTTTTAAGTAAACGTGAATTTCCCTTATGTGTTAAAGCTAACAACAATGTGCTTAAGGTTGTTGGTGATCGCTCATGGGGTGCTGATAGGGAAGCCTTGATGCGCCTCTATATGAGCTTGGGGTTCAATCCTCGGTCCCGGCAAAGATTTATCTGATTACCAAACCCTTCCTTCACCTCTGACAAGACATCTTGTGAATGTGGGGAATGCCAGGCCTCCACCGTGGTTCGGATTCCACGTTAAACTGTAGGTCCTCCATTTCATCTCACAATCACCCTACCATTACACATTAGCGTAAGTGCGTATAACCCGAATGGGTAGTAAGACGCGGTGCTAATAATAATAATATATGAGCTTGGTACGATAAACTCTAGACTACGGTACTTTCGTTTTCTGTTGTATCGGAGTTAATGATATTAGATAGTGTCCACCACGTTGGCACACGACTGGCTCTAGCACCTTCCGTACCAGTCCTGTCGTCAGCATTTGTGCTGATGCCGGTTAGTCGCTTCTTTCTTTTAGCGCCGTTTCGTGTCGAAGCTGTATGTAGGGTATACTTCTCTGACCTATACATGTTTATTAAGAGGAGTTTTTATCTTCCATGTTGTGAACTTTGCGATGGTAATAATCTTTATATAGTGGAATGTGTCCATCTTCACCCACCAATATCCACTCGAGCTCTAGGCCCCTAACAGTGTATAATGCAACCATCTTTACACAGCAAGATCCACTCAAACTCTCAGGCCCCTAACAGTCTATAATGCAACCATCTTTACACAGCAATATCCACTCAAACTCTCAGGCCCCTAACAGTCTATAATGCACCACCTTTACACAGCAATATCCACTCGAGCTCTAGGCCCCTAACAGTCTATAATGCAAACCATCTTTACACAGAAATATCCACTCGAACTCTCAAGCCCCTAACAGTGTATAATGCAACCACCTTTACACAGCAATATCCACTCAAACTCTCAAGCCCCTAACAGTGTATAATGCAACCATCTTTACACAGCAATATCCACTCAAACTACTCAGGCGCCTAACAGTGTATAATGCAACCACCTTTTACACAGCCAATATCCACTCAAACTTCAGGCGCCTAACAGTGTATAATGCAACCACCTTTACACAGCAATATCCACTCAAACTCTCAGGCACCTAACAGTGTATTAATGCAACCACCTTTACACATCAATATCCACTCAAACTCTCAGGCGCATAACAGTGTATAATGCAACCATTTTACACAGAATATCCATCAAACTCTCGGGTCTAAAAGTGTATATGCAACCACCCCTTTTAAAAGCAAAATTCCCCCAAAATCTCAGGCGCCAACATTGTATAATGCAACCACTTTACAC
>JBCFYV010004390.1:0-22271 GCA_039000515.1 Timema cristinae
AAGTGATAACAATCTTCACCTTGCCAAAACATGATGGATATTGTAGCCATCATATGAGTCGGTGTGTTTCATACACACGCTGTAACTGATCATTCCGGTGATGTAAAACAATATCATGGGCTTCCAAATTTTTCTCCAACTATAAAATGGGAACTTCATCCATTGTTGGTGCATTGAAACGTCTTGCGTTTGGCCCACAGGAGTTTTATCAGCTCTGATTACAATTTTGTGATTATCATATGGCATGAGATCCAGTGCAGTTTTGAACAATATAATCACCTGTTTCTGTTGATGAAAGAAAATTTGTAATTCTTCTACAATAGACCTCTTCACTGAACTGTTATGTGCACAACGCAGATCAATTTCTTGCTGTTGAATTGCCCATGAAATTAATTTGCAGGAATTTTTAGTCGTCATCTGACACCGCAACAGTGAACTGATCGGTGATATATATGGCCTTGTATCTTTGAATTGAATAGTTACAAAAACTATAAAATAAAATAAACAAAGTTGGCATGAAGTTGTCCCGAACTACATTTGTTGCCCAAATGAAGTCATCTGGAAGCAGTTGTTATATTTTTGGATATTAGTAAGGAAATGTATTGAATCCGTTCCTGTTTCTGAAACCAATGAGTACAATGGCTCTGGTGGTCGGAACCAATGGCACTAATTTCACTTTGCCATTTGCGCAACACAATCCAACAACTTCATTTTTGGTATTTCAATGCCTTACAATGTGGGCAAACTTGAGTTCATAGATCCAATAGAAACACATTGGTAGCACTGTAGTCAATTTAAACATCGTAACTGAAAGCAGCTCGTTTAAAACCTGCAAGATTCTTAGCTGAGTGATGTGCTGCACGGGTTTGTGATATCCGAACCCTTTCAATTTCATTTCGCTCTTCACGTTGCTGTGCAGTCCGATTAGATGAAATTTAGCTTGTTTTCTAGCATTTAGAGTTCTTCGACCCAAATTGCTCCGCCTGCATCTTATAGGCGGCATGAGTCTTGGACTGAGTATACATGGAAACATACACAAAATAAACCAATCAACCAAAGATAAATCGAGGAAAGTGTCAAATCTACGGATGCATTCAAGTAGTTTATATAATTTTAAGGTTAAGTTCATAATTATAAAGTTACTAATTAAATTTCAAATGTTTTTTCTTTGAAATTATGGTGTGGTACTATTTTGTTTTATTTGAATAAAATGAAACAATAAGTAAATGTGTCGATTGAGAAGCGAAGATTGAACACACAAAGAAAATAACATGCACAAATTGAGATTCTACTGAAAAAACTGTCAAAGTCAAACTTTATGTTGTTTTTTCTTTATATTATGGTTTGTTACTATTTTGTTTATTTAATAAAACGAAACAATAAGTAAATGTGTCGATTGAGAAGCAAAGATTAAACACAACAAGAAAAGAACACGCACTAATTGAGAATATACTGAAAAACTGTCAAAGTCAAATTGTAAATCGTAGAAAGAGAAAGTGTCAAATATACGGATGCATTCAAGTAGTTTATATTAATTTTAAGGTTACGTTCGTAAAGAAAAAGTGTCAAATCTATGGATGCATTCAAAGTTACTAATTAAATTTTAAATGTTTTTTTTCTTTATATTATGGTTTGGTACTCTTTTGTTTTATTTGAAAAAACGAAACAGTAAGTAAATGAATTGAAAGTCGATTTCAGGGTGTCTGAGATCGATTCATTTAATTGATTCATCGCTCAAATCGATCTTCACGACCCAAAAAAATCGATTCTTCGATTAATTTATCTCAGTTCGCCATCCCTAGAATTACATCTAGGAATAGTTTGAATGGGAAAAAGAAAAATGTGGTTTCTACGTTTTTCAGTGCAATTTTTTCCAATTTTTATCTTGATAAAACCTTCCTTGGACTTTAACGAATATTAGAGAAAAAAAATAGCCGAATTGGTCCAGCCATTCTCGAGTTTTGCGGTTAGCAACACATTTAGCCATTCATTTTTATTTATAAGATATATATAATATATATATATATATTATATATATATATTTATAAATATATATATATATATATATATATATATAATAAAGGAGAGAGAGAGATGAGAGAAGAGAGAGAGAGAGAGAGAGAAGAGAGAAGAGAGAAAGAGATGCGTCGTGATCAAGGATGTAAAGAACTTAGTCCATTTTATCTATCCCGATATAAGTATTTTGCAAAAAACTCCTCTTTAGTGGTTCTAGGATCAAGCTAGTTCCAATAATGAATCAGTTAGTATATGGAAGTTTCTAGACCAGTTGGAAACGCCAACCAGCAATTACAGGTCCATAGGCACTACATTGTGTAGTTTTTTTTAGTTCCCTGAGTCCAATTTTTTAGCCATACCAGATATTTAGTTAAGTTTTGAGGAACCATTATTTTTCTGCGTGATTATAACTCACCTAAATTGTGTAAGTAGACCCACTTACCAGTATACAGTTTGAAAAACTATCATAGAGGGACTGTCATGAGAGAATGCACAAAGGAAATGTGTCTTGATAACATTGATACCCATGATTCCATTTGACCTGCTCTTCCGGTCTAATGCATATAATTTCCTATTAAGGCTTGCTATGCATGACCATAAACACAGCGAAGGACACACCTGAATGTCCCAGGCGTTGATCTCCTTGGCAAGTGTTTCTCACATGAACAACTGAATGTGACTTTTCCCGTGATAGTTACAGCAGCCACCTATGCTAGCTCCTGATGATAAAACCACTGAATTTTACATAAAGACCTTGCCTTTAAATTTTGATAAGCTATTTTCTTAAACAAGTAATTAAAACATCTGTGTGTCTTATCTTAAGATTCAAATAATTACATTACAGTGAATTTTTTGACTCTGAAGATACAACTTTTATCAAATCCAAGCTTTTAATCCTGGTAATTTTTACCTAATACGTTGCATCATTTATTGTCTATGTGGGAAATTGAAAACTATAAGATTATAAACATTAATGTTCTAATTAATATATTGTGTGAGCGAAGCTACCTGCAAAAGCTGGCATAGAATAAAACACCTCCAGTATTGTAGTAGATTGAAATATTTACATAAATTTAAAGGGACAACCTTAAATTAAAAAATAATTTAGAACCATATTTTAGTGACCATTCAGGTTATACGCTTAAGGACTAATTACGTTAATGGGTAAGGAATAGGTAAATATGAATTTAAAAAAGTGAACCCACATTTTCTTGGAGGGAAAGTGGAAAACCATTTAGAGAAAACAACCCCTTTCAACCTAACCAAGATTTGAACCTCAATTTCCCCATCCTTGGCAGTCTATCTCAACACGATACCAGCGCGTTAGCTAATTACGCCAGCGAGGTGGGTAAATAATCATAAGAGTGTGAAAATCTATATGCCTTAAACTTGGATCAGTAGGATCGGTGATGGGGGCTGGAGGGATAACTTGGGAATGGAAATTTCAAAACCTTAAAGACCATTCTTTTTTAGGGATGCCTCCTAATTCATTTATTATATAATTTTTCCTTGTACAGTATTCAGATTACTATGACAATCCCAAACCAAATATGTCAATCAATAAATTTTAAAAACAATATTTTAAAAATAATATTTTAAAGGAATATTAATCAGAACATAACTGATTGCGAAAGTGAACTAAACCCATATAAAACATAATATTTGCCTAGTAGCGATCTTAGCAAATGTGAAAATAAATTATATACAAATTGGAAAAAAGAACATCATAGTTTAACAAATATCATCTTGACTAAAATAATTACCAGTTCCTCTGTCCCTCTAAAAAATCTCAAAATTAAAAAGACCTAGGAAGCTGAAATTTCGCAGATAAGTGGTCACAAACCCAAAAGAGTGTAGGAATACATGTTGACAATTATTTCCATGGTGGCCTCAAACTGAGAGGTGGTTCAAAAAAAAAAAAGCTAAGTCGATAGAATCTCGAAGCCCTGAATATATAAGAGTTTGAGATTTTTAGTTGCAATAACCCCTAACTCAAAAGGGTGCAGGAATACGTGGTAGCTTAATATTCCTTGAAGGGCCCCACATTTATTTTTTCATAAAGCAAAGTAAAAAAAGTCTTAGGCCAGAAGACCTAGGAATCTGAAATTTTACAGGCAGATAGCCTCTAACCAAAAATACTACAGGAATACTTAATAACTAAAATTTCACATGGAGAACAAAATACCAAAAATTATATTCAAACAATGTTTTTTTTTATAAATAAATCTTCAACTGAGCAACGGTTTCGTACTTTCACTGAAGTAAATATATTATCTACTATATAACCTTTTATTGAAATGCATCTCCCAGATGTTGGGGGTCAATATTATATTATTACCATTCTCAATCATTTTACAACAAATGGAAATGGGACACATCCATCCAGAAATGAAGCCATTGATTTTTAAAAGGGTATTATTCAAATAAATGAAATAATAGAATATGAAGGAGACAGATTACGCTTGCAATTAATTACCTGTATGACAAATTTACAATTTTCTTCCAAAATAAAAGTTGATTTTTCTAATAAATTTTGAGATTTTGTTCAATCTTTGGGTCCAATTTATAATTAAAAATTTTCATAATTTGATCATTATCTGGGGAGCGCGTTACCCGCACATAATAATTGTAAATATAATATTTTATAGTACATGGAAAAAGTATTTCTTAAATTAGCTCGTAAATGTTTTACACATAACACATATTTTTCGAAATTTTAATTGTAAAATTTAATGTCTTTCATACTTTTCTATTTATCTTTGTTAAGAATTTCAATTTTCTAACACACCAAAGGATTTTTTTTAATGTTTTTTTTTTAAATTTAAAACCCCACTATACCAACTTCCCAAATTCCATTGACCATATTTTAAATTGTAAACATACATACTCTTCTAATTATTTAAAGTTGCGCATATAAATGTTTGTAAATTTTTCAATATTCCACCATTCGGAAAGTGTCTATTAGTAGAAGAAATTCTTAGGGAGATTTATTTTTCCCATTTTTCGGCCATTAATTTGAATTTTGAATTTTTTCTGAGTTTTGTGGCTAGCTTTTATATAGGCATTACAAATATAAACTTAGACCATACCACATTGAGAAGTAGTTTTTCGTGATTGACTAAAATTATAAACACAATAGATGGACTACATTATTTTATTATTTTATTATTATTATTATCATCATTATATTTGGAGGATTTTTGTTTCCATTCATAAACGCTCGTTGTCAGGAGATATAAAATAATTGGTTTGTATATATTTCCAAACCCCTCGTCTTCAAGGAGACTTACACAGAAATTGTATGTATACAATACATGTTAACATATTGGAATAATGTTACACATCTAAGATGCAAATGTAACCAAACTAAATAGTGTGTTTTAACTCTGTTTCGCTCGCTGATGAAATAGCGTTATGGGATATATCTTATCATGTTAGCTGAAAAATAATGAGTAGGTCTACTAAAGAAAATGTCCCATATCGATCCAATGAATACTTTTTTAGTTTACTGACAATAAACAAATGGATGGACATAGATAAAAGGCAGATCTAGATTTTTACTGTATATGTAGAGATTTATGTTCTTTCGTTAACCTTCACTCGCTTTTATCAAATATTTTTGCATCAATCACTATTAATTCGTTTATCTTGTTTATGATGTGCATCAAGATTGCACTGTTAATGGATTGCGTTTATTTGTGCACTCATTATTTGGACACTGGACACGGTAAAAAAATTCCTTTAAATAATTATTTAGTTTAATTGATTTATTTACATGATGGTTTTTTGATTGCCATCATTATCTAAAGATTGTACAATGAGGAACTATCATAAAGTGGGCAGCCAGTTGCCAAACGATATAATTTTACAAAGTTGTTGCATCTTAACCATGCGAAATAACGGGACAAACTGGTCGGATATAATAAGAACATGTTTTTTCCTATCAACTTTGACAATATTTTACTTTATTAGTAGTACTGTTGTATAGGTCCACTATTCTATGCCATATGATTTCTTCAAGTGGCCCTGGTAGAGTTTATTTCACTCACTTTAGTCAAATCGATTGTGAACAAATTTGACTATAGATTTATTGAAATAAACAGAGACCTGATAATTTGAAAAGTAACATTAACCTTTAATCTAAATTTATATTAGTAATACGCTAATTGCATTCAAAAAATATTTCATTTTACTATAATCTTAGTTTGTTAAAGTTATCATCATCAATGAGAAATTATAAAAATATCTAGTTTAAATTAAATGAAATAAGTACCGGTAATACATTTACATTGGATCTGAAAATTGACAGTTAAAGACCATATACATTGAGTGTAAATATGAAATTTGACTGTACTGATTGTATAGCTGTCCAAGGATTCCTCTCTTACCTAAATCCAAATTTTGGATTTATTTTTGATTATTGATATCATTTAAATACAAAATAATAAAGTTAATAATATAATGAATAGCCCTAATAAAGTAAAATCATTTTAAGGGAAAATCTAGATGTTCTTTTGATACAAATCGACTGTTAATTAATATTAGTTTAATTCATTAAAAGAATATGAATGCTTAAAACCACATTATTTCAAACACATTAGATATTTAAATAATAATGTTTTGTTTTATATTTTTAACACTTCATAACTAACCTGATGACTTCAACTAATAGTGTAATATAGTTTATGTAAAATTACTTACACAGCTACCTTCTATAATAAATTATCTCACTACTAGTTTGTTCAAAAAATAATAATTTATACACTAGTGTTTGGAAATTATGAGCATACAAGTCATTAATACCATAAGTAATTTTTCATGTCTTATGATTAGTTACTCAGCTACTTAACTATTCTTTTAAGAAAATTTATTATTTAAAAGGAACTGGAGCCCAAAAAAGTTTTTGATCATAACTGTACTTAGATCCCCCTCCCCTTTTCTCTTCCCAAAAAAGTCAAGGTGTTAATCGGCTCTTTTTTTCCACCTTCCACATGCACCTCACACCGGTGGTTGTCCTCTATCCTCTTTTCTTCCTGAATAAAAGAGATCCTCTTGAAAACACCTGCCCTAATGTATCAACCCGGTCTCGAACAGGTCTCAGTGATGAACGCACCCGCCAACGGACCACACTCTTGCCGACACGTTTACCAGAGGAACCGCCTAAACCACGTGGGTCCTCTCGAGCTATGATCGTGTGCAGAACCTTCAGCAACATAATCTCTCCTGTCCTGTTCTACTCCCCGTTCAAGGGTGACCTAAGAACTTTGTACACACTAGTAGAAGCTGGAATTTGGAGGAGCCAGTTTAAGATCATTCGGCCATCAAAGATTACTGCACGGTTATTTTATCAAGCGTGTAGTTATAAACTATAGATAGTGATTGAATTATTTTCAAATGATTATAGTTCACTAGATCAAAGGGCTCAAACTAATAATTTTATGCCTTTTTCGTGCAATTGATAAGGCAAAGTAATTAATGTATGAGGACAAAGTTTAATTAAATTATAAAATCATATGAGGTTTACGGAATTAAGTAATATTAATATTATTTAGTATATTCATTTTATTATTATAAATATTTCACTGATATATTATTATTAATATTATTTCAATACATATTAATATTTTATTAATATTTAATATTTCACTGATTATTATTATTAATATTATTTCAATACATATTAATATTTTTTTATAAAATATACATATAAATCATTAGTATAACTATTAGTAAGAATAATATAAGTATTATATATATTTCAATTAAATTCTTATTTATTAATATTATAGTAAATTATTAAAGCTAACATAGTAATAATACTAAAATTATTAATATTTAAATCTGTAAACCTCATATAAATGTTTAATTATACAAAGTTTCCGCTCCATATATTAATAAAATTACTTTACCTTAACAATGGTAAGCAAAAAGCATAAAATAGCAAGTTTTCACCATTTTTAACTTGTAAAATTAAATGATTTAAATCATTGAATAACTATTTATTGCTTATAATTATATATGTGAGAAATTTCTACAATAAAATGTTGATGGTCAAATTACCTAAAAGGAATTTAAGGGTTTGGAGCAATAAAATTCTATGCTACAAACCATATATTTTAACGTCATAAATTTTAATTTTTAAAAATATACATTATTAGGATGATTGAGTAATTCTAATTTGGCACTAATTTGATGAAAACTTTGAACTTTAACAAGTTATTTCAAAGAATATTAATATTCTTAAGGAAGTAGCCTTTATATCCCTGCTACAGTTATTGCGGCACTGCATATCACTTCCCCAAGCCTTC
Source organism: Timema cristinae (assembly GCA_039000515.1). Classification (NCBI taxonomy): domain Eukaryota; kingdom Metazoa; phylum Arthropoda; class Insecta; order Phasmatodea; family Timematidae; genus Timema; species Timema cristinae. Next base: position 8,325 of record JBCFYV010004390.1, read on the forward strand.
TATTGTATACACATTTTCGTAGAAGGGAATATGAAAAACCACGCAGGAAAATATATCTTAGAACTACCGGGAACGAATTCTAATCTATATGAACCTGGAATTTATTCTCCGTTCCCACAGATGTAGTTACTAACATAAAGCATAGTTTTGCTCTGCGTCCCCGTTGGAGAAATCGGCATATTTACATTAATGCGATAGGGATGAAAAAGTTATCATTAAGAAATTACGAGTATGTACCTGAATTATCTTGAAGGGAGAATGAAAAGCCATAAAACACTGTCAATACATCCAGCTGAGCTATGAGCTTCCATCTCTTCATAAACTTCAGGTAAGTGTAGAGGAGCTTTACATTTAGTGTTCATGAACACCGATAAGACTATTATAAAGTTACCATAAAACCAACAATATAATTTATTTTAAAGTAAAAGTATTATGGAATAATAAAAATAATAATAATTATGTATGAAAGTAATATTTAGGAAGCTTTTACATTTTTCTATTGTAGACAGTTTACATATAATTTAATGATAAGTTAGTAAAAATGAGGTGGCCGGCAAATTATGTTAGTATATTTAGGGGGCTACAAATAAAAAGTTTAAGATCCACTGCACTAAATTTCTTAACAATATAATTACAATTTGTTTTATAACACAAAAGTTTACAAACAATATATTAAGCCCAAGTCTTATCTTATATAAATATATATGTAAAGCAAATATAAGCTACCTTTAAAACTCTTAACCGCAATGTTTCGACGCATGTTTGATACATTATCGCTTACAATAGCATTAACACCCTTGTAATCAAATGTGGTAAAGACAAGTTGAAACTCATCGGCTATTTTTTAATCACTATTTAGGGAATTCCATTGCACATACAGCATTAGGGTCTCAATACCCCAGGAAAATTCATAATAACTGGACAAATTAAGGGTATCACCTACTTGAAGTGTAATATAACTACAATAATGTATTTAATTGGTGATATATGTTCTAAAGCTTTAAGACCACTATAGATTCTCATTTATCTTATAATTGCTGTTGTGTACAAGTTAAAAGTTTATTTTATTCTTTTAAAGAAGGCTGAATCTATTTTTTTAACTAATTCGTTTTTTATCTCAGAGTTGTGACATTTTACGTGAAACGTACTTGAAAATTATACAAATTTCACCTTATCATGGTTTATTTTTAAATTATTAAAATTAAAATATGATGTTTTTAATCTTATAGTTATAAGTAAATATATTTATTTGTCATCAATACTGTCTTTTGTAGGACAAAAATTTAAATAATGCGAAAGATCAGGACGTCTACAAAGAGTCTTAGTACTCCGGTGGGCATCCCCCTTAAAAGAATTAAGAAAGAGCTAATGTGCATTATAAAAAACTTCACCATTTATGTTGAGATGAATCGTGTATTATATATTAAATGTCAAACTACCGCAACAAGACAAATAAAACAAGGCAGAGAAGAATTATTTTCTGACAAAAACTGGTCATTTCATAAATTTTTTTTCTCTCGTTGCGATGACATTAACGGACACACGGTACATATTCATATAGTACTTCATTAAATATATGAGTGTAACGGAATTAAAAAGTAACAACACAGGACCGGGCCTGAATAAATACCACCAAATTTTCCACCTGCCATGACGGTGAACTCTCGTTAGGTGGCAGCAGATGGGCGGGCCTGCGGGATGGACGGACAGAGTCTCCTAGAAGTTCCATCGCACAAAAACCGATCGATGCGACGGTCACTTATACGGTGCAACTCATTTGGGTTTACCGGTCCTCTTAAACTTCACACCTGCAGCCTTTGTGGGTAGCAATTTACAAGTGCGCAGCTCCCCTGGCTGTGTGATTAAAAGTGACCGGCCGTAAAACTAGGTGCGCGTTGAGATGCAGGGCAGGACAACAAAATGAAGCGCAACTGGGGTGCATATATTGAATGAAAACCAGATATAGAAAATGTGTTGTATGCAATAAATATATAATGTGGTCACTATACACATGGCAAGATTAGTATGAAATGGTACTTGAGCCACAACTTGATGTGTTTCCCTGCTTCGTAATGTATACAATTTTGTTCATAAACACTCAAAACTTGTAATATATGCACTACCATGATTATTAATTTGCGATTTCATATCCCTAAATATTATTAACCAAAATCTTCCAAGCATCTACCTGCTTTGTAATATGTAATTTATTGTTGATAAACCCTAGTTTAGAAACCTACCATTTGTTTTTTACACCACAATAGAGAAACTGCCAATTTTATGAATTGGACCAATTTCTGCTCATTCCGTGAACTGGCTTCTTCTTTTGACCATCTCACGAAATGGGAATCAATTTAATTAACTCTTGCCCATTTCGTGAAATGGAACTTATTGTTATATCTATCTACCACAAACTTAACTGAAATTTGTATTAAGATATTATATTAAACTTACCCAACCTAACATAACATTTTAGAAATGATTAAAAGTTAAATTAAGTTAAAGACCAAAACTGTTCTTCACTTATTCATCTTACGGACTAGGGAAAAATTTGTCCAGTTTTGGAATTGTGTAAGGATTGGCGCTTCCCAGCTCATGAACTGTGCAGAGGTTGTGTTGCCCAGTGAAATGGCCAGGAAGAGAGGTCAATCCATGGAAAGGGAAAAAATTCACCCGATTCATTAATTGGGCAAATTAATGAATATGAGGTTTAATTCATGCATTGCCATGATTAATAATGAGCAACTTACTATCCATAAATACTACTCATCAAAATCTTTCGAACACTGTCCTATTTCGTAATCTGCGGTCTACTATCCATAAAAACTAGATACCAAAACCTGTCATGTATTGACCTGATTCATCATGTGTTCTCTACTATTTACCAACCCTAATAATTACAAAAACTTGCTATGTATTGCCCTTCATCGTAGTTGTGCATTATACAAACCCAGAGCCCAAACCTGGTGTGCGTGAATATGATTTGTAATGTGCACTCTACTATGCATCCATAAGTACTAATCATCAAAACCTGTCATACATTGACCTGTTTCGTAATGTTTGCTCTATTATTCATAATCACTAGTTCCAAAAATCTACCGTGCGTTACGATTCGTAATCTACTCTTTAATACCCAATATCGCTATTTACCAAAACCTTTCCTAGGTTATTTAAGTCAAATTAAAGTTTAAAAATATCTCATAAAAATTGATTACAAAGTTTTTAATTTAATGTTCTTTTAGTTTTTTACTTTGTGCAGTAAACAATAAAAAACTTTTATTTTTTGGGTTTAAAAAATTTTTATTTAGTTTAAACCCTTATCGATTATTTTCCAAATTCTTGATATAATATTAAAGGGTTTTGGACAATGATAGACAAACCCTTTATTTTCAGTGCAAAAAGGGCCCCTGTAAAAACAATCTCAACAACCTTTTGCTTAATTATTTACTTTTTTTTATTTTTTTTTTAACAACATAAAATTTCCCTAAAGTGAAGGAAATAACGTGGAGATTAAAGCGGGAAAGTACTTGATGGCAGACTAAATGAATGGACCCCTTTTGAAGACTTTTTGAATTTTAAATTTAGAGATTTTTTAAGTTTACTGCTTGAATTCACTATAAAGAAGGCATTGTGGAATTCTAATTAAAAAAGTAACGTCATGTAAGCCCCTTCACTCCCCCAAAAATTTTGTATTTTTTTAGGGAACTAAAACTAAGTAAATACAGGGTTTTAAAACCCACCTTAAATTTTATTTTGGGGTCAAAAAAAGCAAGATCCAATGTTTTAACAAACATAAAGAACAACCATAAAACTTTTTTAAAAAAAACTTTTTTTTTTTAAATATTTTGGGTTTTTCTGCCCACAGAACCCCACCATTCCTTTTTAAATTTGTCTTTGGGAAAAAAAGGGGAATTTTAAACCTTTTTAAATTTTTTTCCCCACTTAAAATTTTTCCCATCAAGTTTCCATAAAATTCATGATTTATGACAAGATTCATGAATTTTTGGGGATCTTTCTGTTTTAAAATTTTGAACAAAAAACATAGTTTAGTAAACCAATGTTTTAATTTTTTCCGGGCCCAAAAAATATTTTGTTACAAAAACTCCCAAAATTTACAAATTTAACATTCGCATTCTTTATTCCCCTTTAAAAAGGAGGGGATGGAAGGGGAAGTTAAATAAATGTCTTTTAATTTTTTTTTTTAAAAATCTTTTTTTTTTCAAAAATAAATAAAAAACTGCTCCTGGAATTATAAAAAAATAGAAATTTTTTTTTTTCTCCCCCAAAATTTTATATCAACTTGTTTAATTCAGAAGAAAATAACACATTAATGAGGAACATTTTTAAAAAAAAAGTGGAAAAATTTTTCATTAAAACCTGGACACCACGCAAGATTTGACGAAAGTTTAAAAACCCCAAAGCTAAGAAAGTTAAACTCTACGATTTTAAAAGGAAATTTTAAAAAGATTTATTTTGAAAAAGAAAAAATTTTTAAAAAAAAAACTGCAAAAATACCCTTTTCTTTAAATTCTTTCGCTAAGTCCCCAACCCTTTAAAAAATTGTTAACAAATAAACCAACACTTTCGTGATTTTTGGGTTTTTATCCGTCAAATTTCCAACGTTAAGGTGAGAAGTTAATTTTTCTAACGCCAAGTGAAGGGTACGGCACCACTTTCTTTTATGGAAATTTGTTTTTGCCGGTTTGAATTTTTCCTGTTCACTTAAAAATGTTTTTTAAAACACTTTTTCCCCACACGCACATTGGAACGTGGAAAAAAAACCAAATTATTTTATGTGGTTTTTTAAAAGGGGGTAAAATAATTTTCAAATTTTAAATAAAAAGGTTTTAAAACCCCCTCCCCCCTATAAAAAAAAATTTTAAATACATTTCCAAATAAATTTAAAATTTTTCAACTTTTGTAATTTTGTTCCCCTACTTTAAAATCTGCAATTTTTTGGGAGCCAGTTTAATTTTTTTGTAGCGATAACTATTTTTGAAATAAAAAGTTTTTGAAATTGGAAAAAAAAAAAAGCTAAATGAAGATTCAAAACTCTACAATAGTATTAAGGGATTGGTTTTTTTTTATATAAAATTTCCCCCCTGGGGTATAAATTGGGAATTTAAACGGGAAAATGAAAAAAATTTTTTTCGACTTTTAAACTTAATCACCCCTTTCCCCCTTTTTTTGCAAACACGTCACATTTTTAATTTCCCAAATTATTTGCATTAGGGGTTTCACAATATTTGGAACCTAATATCCAAAAATTTACATATAATAAAATTTTCACTTTTTATAACCCTTAGGTGGCATAGCTTTAAAGGGGGGTTTTTGGTATAAAAAATGTAAACCCAAGCACAAGGCTGAGAACCCTGTTCTAGAACCTCAACCCCCTCATTCTCACAATAAATATAAATAAAGCGGATATCTTTAAAGGGGCAGGGAAAGTCATAGACAGTTGGGTTCCCCAACCCTTTTTGGCCCATCCCCCTTTCTGGAGGTTTTACTAACACCTATCGCCCCCTTTTTATTTTCATTGTATGCCTAATTTTAAATTTTAAAATAAAAGGGGTAAAAATAAAGCATTTTATTATTTTAAACAATTTTATTACCGTATATAAAAACAACCCAAAACATTTTTTTTCCATCATTTTTTAAAAAAAAAAAATTAAAAATTAAAAAATACAATTTTTTTTTAGATTTTTTTAAGAACAAAGAAGTGAAATAATTAACTAAGATCATTGACAGCAATTTTAAAAAAAGATAAAATGTTTTCAATTTTTTAAAATTGGGGAAACGGGGAAAAATTAAAAATTTGACAGTTAAAATTTGAACAAATAAATGAAATTTTTTAAAAATTTGTTATTTTTTTTATTTACCTTTTCAATGGCTCCCCTTGTGCTTGGTAGATTTCAGTTAAAGCTTGAATATCCGGGCTCAATGTTCGTCAAGTTCAGCGCAAGTCTCCTTTGAGGCAAATGTCCAACTTATTTCTCTGTTTTGTGAGAGCGGGAAACCACAGAATAAAAACTTTTTCAACTAAAATGCTGATGGGAACGAGATGAGAAGTGGTTCATTTTTCCCCACAGTTTGTGGATAAGTGTCAATAAGCTTTACCCATACTAACTCGTAACTGCTCTGCTTGAAAATGATTTTTCACCTCACAGTCATTTTTCAGATCTAGAAACTCTGTCTGCAAAAAGTATCAAGCTTATTCACAAACTTCAAATGAAAATTGATCTAGAATCCAATCCGAATTTGTAACATGGTCAAATCTTCAAATCTTGATTCCATGTCATTTTTATCTGGTCAAAGGGGATCAGTAAAAATTAGGATTTTTCTTCTGGGAGTTTTAGGATCTCGTTATCTGACACTGAACACTTTTAAAGGGTCGGAAACTGAATCAGCTCCTTTCAGCCAAATTTACCTTGTGAATATCATACTTGGCGATGAATATGAAAAAATTCCTTTGGCCTTGATAAGGTTCATCTTGTTTCCTTGAAGCCTTATATTGACTTTGTTTCATTTTTTTCAAAATATCTGTAAGGTATCAAGTTAAAGCTTGCGTTGCTTCAAATTCTCACTTAAATCAGTGATCAGACGTGTCCCAGAATCTCAGTAACTTTTGTCAAATAATTCGAAGAAATGGCACAAACAGTTTTTGTTTGGAAAGCCACCTCACGCCGTATGTAGAACAACGTTCGAATTCTCATCATTTTCATTGCAAAGATGTCTGAACAGATGGTCATTGGGAATTAACTTTGATCTTGTTGACACCAGTTTAAAAACCATTTTTAGGGTTTCAGGCAGGACAACACTCAATTTTTTCTCACAAGTTAGACGATGAATGACACAGTGAATAGTGATGACCTCAAGACTTCTTTCTTAAGGTGGGATAGAAACCCAGCATGACGACCTGACATGTCAGGACACCGTCTGTTGCACAAGTGCTCACGTTTGTTAGGGGGGAAACTCTTTTTTTCTCAAAAAAATTTTGCACCACTTTAAAAATCGACGATCCCTTCGATCAGCGATCAAAGTTCTAGCAAACAACATTTCCTTGGTAATTTCCTTTTGTTCAAATTTATTAACCTCACATAAGCTAAATAAAATTGCTTTGTTTATCAATCACAGTTTTATTCATCACTCTGCAATCCAATTTTACTTTTTTTCAACAAATTGATGAGTTTGGATTCAACGTCCATGGGCCCTTTTGTCAATTCAACTGGAAACAGTATTGGGTTTCTCAAAGGAACCGATAACTTATCTTATTAAATAGGGGCCCCCGCCTAGCAGATTTCAACAATTTTTTTGGTAGCCGGGAAAACAAGAGTTTCGCCAATTGTGTGGGGGTTTACCCACATTTAGCGATCAATAAAGACACCCGTAAGAAAGCAAGAAGATCTTTGTCAAATCGGTTGCTCGTTTTTTTTAAATAATTCACTCACATTAGGCCATTTATCAGCTTTAACTTTGAGGTTTTGAAAATAACTAAGTTCTTTTACTCACTTTACACTGTGTACCTTGATAAATGATGTTTCATTTGCGAAGGTTTCATGGCTTCATTACTGTAAATTTTTTTATCATACAGAAGACCATGTGGAAATTGCACATTTTGTTTTTGACCGATAAAACCGAATTTTAAATACTCAGATGATATTGAAAGACACTTCTTGTTTTTTGAATCCATTGTGCATGAACTTCTAACTCAAAACAAACGCACAAAAACAGAAAAGACATGCACACAAACTGATGGTGAGGCACACAAAGGCTAGTGAAGACTGAAGACAATGTAGGTCAATGGCAAGTGTGTTGTGAAGGGAGGATGGGAGGGGTTGAGTCACCATCCCGGCCGCGCTGAAAAACAACAGGTGGGGGGCTGTGAAGAGGGGTGAGTGCAGTGAACTTGCCGGCTGAGAATAGCCATTGACTCGTGCTACCCGGCAACTTCTACTTCAACTTCTATTTAATTTTTTCCCCCTTTGAATACTCATCGCCCCCAAATCACCCCCCCCTTATTTATTGCCCCCCTGATAATCCAAATCGCCCACTTGAGGGCGATCGCCCCCCCGGTTGGGAACCACTGTCATAGAGCATGGGAAATTGAAGTTATGGCTCCTACTAGAGTCTCTTCATGTGAGCACTGATTAACTTTCTTGAAACTAGCGCTTATCATTATATATATATATATATATAATATATATAATATAATATATATAAATAATATATATATATATATATAAAAATAATCCTTGTGCACTACATGCTGCCACAACGATAATATAAAACGTAAACAAAACTTAGAATATTAGACATGCATCAATGATCAAATGTTCACTCTCCATCGCATCACTCTTGAAATATACCAAACTCTAGATTACGGAAACAATGGTGCTTTAATTCCGCCAAGTTGTGCTGGAAACTATTTTTCCTAAATGGTTTTTAGTTTTCTTTCTAAAGTAAATTCGGCCACATTTCAAATAAATTCAACCTTACTCATCCCTAACATATTATTATAACTAGCACAAATGCATGTAACTTGAACGAATAGTTAGACATAGTGAAAAAAATATTAAAATTTTAAGGGTTAATTATAGGAAAATGTATCAGCTTTAGCCTTGATTGAGAGTGGGAAACTGCAATGTCTTAAAAAAAACAGTTTGACCTCTCGATTCAGAGACAATTAAAGAAGTGCACACCCAAAGTTATAATACGCCAGATGACCTTGACTGTCAGTTATTAGACCACCTTGAAATATAAACCAGTTCTATCTCTCACGCCCCCTTCACCCCAGATATTTCACTACTAAAAGTGTCAAGTGAACACAAAATTTTTCACAAATTGTGGGTAAAATAAATTACCATGTTTACTTAAAGAGGTGGAGGGCGAGGACTAAAAACAAAACAGGACCTCCCAACAACTTGGTTTGGTTATTTACTTATATTTTTTTTATTTTTAAGAAAAGAGCTATATTAGATAAATAGAAAATAAAAGGTGGTATAGTGAAATATTGCAAACAAAAACAAAACAAACAAATACAATATAATGCGTTTCTAAAACGTTTGAAATTATCAACAAGTATATTGTTTTGATAGTCAAGACTTTGTATATTGTGTTTAAACTATGAATTTAAAACTATGAATTTAAGCCACGATGATTAAGGCATTAGCTAATATATATTAAATTTTACGCTTACTGACCGAATATTCTCCATTGAAATTCCCAAGAAATTGGATAATACAGAAATGCTATGGTTTGCTTTTTTATAGACATAGCTGTCCAATTAATACACCAAAATATGTATACAATTTTATATAGCATTAAAAACCCTTAAAAGAAAATATATTGTACTTTACTTTGTGTTAAAACGTATACATTGGATTTCTATCAAATAACTCCAAAAGTAAACAATTTATAAATTTCAGATAGTAAAATACATCTTGTCATAAACATATCCATTGGTCTTTTACGAGATAAACCATAATAAGTAAACCACTTTTTTATATCAGAGTGTAAACTCTGAAGTAAAAAAAAGTATGCATCTTTCTCTCTATCAGAGAACACAAAAAACCAAATTTATTTCAATCTAAGTTTAATATTTAGTATGTTAGGAATATGAGCTTGTATACACCAACAATAAATTTAATATATATATAATATATATAATATATATATATATAATATAGATGAGAGGAGAGAGAGAGAGAGATTTAAAATGCTGCTCATTAATAATTTATTAACTTATAATCTATTTAGAGTTTACTGTAAATTACGTCAAGAAATTATCCACATGCTTTAGCTTATAATAACGCTGTACTTTATACTTTCCATCATCTAAAGATATACACCTAGTTTTTTGTCAGATTATCTTGTCCGCAGGTTAATTTTAACTATTGTAATATTTTATAGTGTAATTGGCAATGTGTCAATAATAATTGGCCATGCTTTATTTTGTTTAAAGTAAGTATTCCACCATGTTTATAAATGGTACACCTGTAAGACGACAATTCCCTAAGTGTCTATATGACCAGTATAACAGATAATTAACACACACAGCTAACATCATCAGACATTGCATAATATTGCCTGCATTGGCTCTTAGTATTATTGACAAATCGATCAAAGATTTATTTTTTCCGTGCATCACGTATAAATAGTCGTTCAAAGCCATCCACATATTTACACTAATGGGGAAGGAATAAGTAATTTAAAAATTAGTTGAAGTTTACCAGCATTTTCATATAATTATAACTAAGAACCATATCAGTATAACCGATCGAGATTAAAATCGGTGAACCAGACCAAATCAGATTGACGCCTTTGATTGTGCTCTGACTGGTAAGAGACACATGCTTTAATAACGTCTCAATATCATTATGTGGTGTTGATTAAGGTCATTAAAATGAAATGTGCAAGTTGTGTCCTAGGAGGTTATACAAAATGTTAATTTAATCAATATTCCAAGGGTATGCCCTGTCTAGCCTGAAACCTACTTTTACCGATTACAGTTTGACCCTGTCTTATAAACTCCTTGTGGCATCAATAAAAAAGTAGGCTTGCAAGCTTTGTTGATTATTTGTTGATCAGGTCCTTACGTGAGGAAAAAAGAACACGTTGACACAGAGCCATCTCTTCCAGTCATAGTGATATAAAGGTCCAAAGTAATATGGAAAGAAACTGGAGTGGCGCTGACAAGGATAACGAGCTTATATTCCTGTGTATGTGCACCTGGGGTGTTTTTTTCCAAAATTACTTAGATAAATAATATAATGACTGATTGTAAATTATTTTGAAATTTAAATTTATTAAACCTTTTAATTTAAAATAAATCGTAGCTCCAATACCTCAGTTTAGGTTTTTAAACGTTTTTTTTTACCTCTTATTGATATTAATGGTGCAGAACACATTATAACCAGACTAATGAGAATTTTTTAATAATTTAGCAATATGTAGAAAATAATATGAGCATCGTAATTGAAGTAAGCTTAACAGAAACCAAAATAAAGAAATTATTAACCTATTAAGTAATATAGATATAGGTTTGTTAATATTTAAATTAATTCTGGAAATTTAAAAATGATACCTAGACACGGGAATCAAACCGGGGACCTTTGACATAATACGTCAATGCTCTTACCACTGAGCTACCTAGGATTCGTCCCATACTAAGGGTCATTCACTTCACTCATATTTTAATGACCCTGGCATGGAATAAATCCTGGATATACTCAGTGGTAAGAGAATTGGTGTACAAAGCCAAAGACCATGGGTTCGATTCCCTTGTCCAGGTGTCATTTTTCAATTTTTCAGAATATGACATTTATATGGAGTAATCCTCACTGAAAAGCACATATATAGCTTTGGCTATTTGATCATTTAAATTAATGTTTAACCAAGAATCACATTTTATGGAACGTCTAATAAATATTAGACTCGAATCATAATCTAGTTTGCCAATGATGGGCAAGTAGGGCTTGAATTCCATCTGGGTGTAGTAAGGGTTTTCTGTAAAAATAGTTAACAACCCTCCCTCCCCTTAAAATGTAAGTGAATTCACTCCAAATACTTTATAATCTTCTCTTGGAAAGTTCTTGAGCATTTACTTTTGATTAACTATCTTTATCATCACTACCTAATGAGATGGAGACGCTATTATCACTTTGCGTCTTGCATCATGGGTACGCAGACACGGGAGTCAATCTACTTCATTTTTGGTTCACCATTTTAAATCCTGATAGAATTTGGTGAGATTGTTTTTACCCCCCTCGGGGAAAATGCTGATAAATATTATCTAGTAGAGGAACGCACCCCTATCACTCACTCAATTAATTTGTTTAATCACATCTGCCGCCAAGAAATGTAAAACTTAGATTTTACTACCGTAGTTCTATCGGTTTTTCTCTATGGGAGTGAAACATGGTATCTTACCTCACATAATGAAAATAAATTTAAAGGTGTTCAAAAACCAGGAGCTTAGGAAGATATTAGGTCTAAAAAGAGTTGAATATATTGGGGAGTGGATGAGGTTTCATAAGAATGAGTTGTATTTACTGTACTCATTATAAAACTTTTTAAGGATAATCAAAAACTAGTAGATTATGGTGGGCAGGACATGCAATGTAAAGGGAAAAATCTAAGAACGTGTTTAAGGTATTAACTGCCAAAATAATGGAAGAGACCAGTGGTAATACCTAGATGATAATTAAGGAAAACCTAATAATATATCTGAAAGAGATAGGCTGTAATAAGGGGAACTGTATAGAACTAGCTCAGGGTAGGGATAAGGGGTGATAAGGTGGACTGAATAGAACTAGCTAAAGATAGGAATAGAGTGTTTTGAGTTAGACTGAATACAACTAGCTCAATATAGGGATAGGTGTGATGAGATGGACTAGATATAACAAGTTCAAGATAAGGATAGAGTGTGATAAGTTGGACTGTATAGAACTATCTCAAGAGGGGGATAGGTTGTGATGAGGTGGACTGGGTATAACTAGATCAATAGATAGGGTGTGATGAAGTGGACTGGATGTAACTAGCTCAATATTGATATAGTTTGTGGGGGTAGACGGGATATAACTAACTCAAGATGGGGTTTAGGGTGTAATGAAGGGGATTGATAGAACTAGATCAAGAGATGATAGAGTGCAATGAATTTGGACTTAATATAACTAGCCTAGATGGGGAAAAAGGGTGTAATGAAGGGGACTGGATTAACTATCTCAAGATAGTGATAGGTTGGGATGGGGTAGACGGGTTTGGAACAGCTCCAGATAGGGATAGGGAGTAATGAGGTGGACTGGATAGAACTTGCTCAAAATGGGGATAGGTGGTGTGGGTGTACGGGGTAGAACTAAGTCATGATAGTAATAGGGTGTAATGAGGCTGACCGGTGGAACACTGAATATAACTAGATCAAGATAGGGATAGTGGCGTAATTTTGTAAGTGTGGTTTTGAGCTTGGATTTCTTAATACCAAAATAGTGAGTAAGTGAGTAATAATGAGATAGAGGATGAAGGTATCGCTTATATATAATTGTACTTGCATTTGAGTTTTAGTGTGTGTTGAAACCTGTTAATACATTAAAATGATTAGCGACACACGGCTGGAATCCAAGGAACTTCTTCCCCATCATTGGAAAACTTTAAACTAATAATGATATTACGTGTGATACACATTCCCATGGATACGACCCTAGTTGAAAATTTAAATTTAAATATATCAAATCATATATTATAATACTAAATAGGTCAATATTATTTTATAATTTGGTTTTTTGTTAGGCTATCCCAATCCCCATGCTTCATATTAGGCTATGCTCCATACATGCTAGAGAATACAACACACAATAATTTATTTACAAATAAAAATTTTGGTAATGTAAACAATTCTCGTTTTTATATCAAATCAAAAACGGTCTTCTTCAAACCTGACTACCACAAACTATCTATCTTCTTTATATATGTATCGTATTACAGTTGTTCAAACTAAATTAGCTACAACCTTACTCCCTTAAAAAAATCGATGGATGCGTAAGCAAAATTAGGTTAACAGCTTTGAGTGATTGCGTAATTAACCAAATCTAATGACTTTAACAGGTGTAATTCTATCAAGAGTAATGTGGAGAGACGGCTAGGAATAGAGAGAAAGAGTTTTTTTTAAAAAAAAGAATTAGGGTGTCATTAACCCCGCTTTTGACATATTTTGTCCCCCTGTACAATTTGTTTCGTGTCAGTAGTAACATCTAGTATCATCTACACAACATGGTGAGGGGGTAATTAAACGTCAAAATTGTATAGATCGATGGTAGGTTGGTATTATTCAAACCTATCGAGGTGAAGAGTACAGGCTTAGTCAAATATAGCGATACCGTGGTGAGATGGCTACCAAAAATTTATACCTCAAATTATTTTCTTACACTGTCATCTTACGAGTTTGAATCAATT
>JBCFYV010004391.1:0-21801 GCA_039000515.1 Timema cristinae
AAATGGTACAAATATGAATCAGTCAGGCTTACACCTCTCTCTGATTCCCCTGTCTCCCCTATCGCGCAGCACTAATACCGGCAGTAGGTTTAAGGTAATTCGACCATCAACATTTTATTGCACAACTTAAACACGTGTATTATTATAAGATATAAATACTGATTCAATGATTTCAACTCATTACAGTTCATGAGTATAAACGGGCTGGACTTGCTTTTATATTATTTTATATACCACTGTGAAGGCAAAGTATTAAATGTATGGGGCTAATACTTAGTATAATTATACGAAGTTAACACAATGAAATGTTTATACTATAATAAATACAAATAATTTGAGGGGTGACCTCCAGGACACGAGGATCGACCCTCGAGGCGTGTTAAGGCGGACTCGCAAAGTCCGAGGGTTTGATTCCCAACCAGGCCAAGGACTCGATTCCCAGCTGTCTCCCTCCCGGGAGTCCGGGCTTGGTTCCACAGCTACGAGAGCTCTCTCCTGAGGGTCCGAGCTTCAATCCCTGGAAACATACATATCCTCCACAGAACATGGATTCAGGCATGACCGAGATACTAGAAAATGAATTCCTCTATATTGAGATAGTCCTATCCAGTCCACCTCTTTACAGCCTATCCCTATCTCGAGTTAGTCCTATCCAGCTCAACTCATTATACCCTATCCCTATCTCGAGTTAGTCCTATCCAGCTCAACTCATTATATCCTATCCCTATCTTGAGTTAGTCCTATCCGGGCCACCTCATTACACCCTATCCCTATCTTGAGCTAGTCCTATCCAGTCCACCTCATTACGGCCTATCCCTATCTCGAGTTAGACCTATCCAGTCCACCTCATTACATCCTATCTTGAGCTAGTTATATCCAGTCCACCTCATTACGCCTCATATTTTTCAGATTCAATCTAATGTTATCCTCTTATCTGTGTGTCCAGGTCTACCGTCCAGTACCATGATCTCTGTCATCGAATCTTATATATATTTGCACTGTATGTTCCGAATGTAGAAATTATAACGTGAAATAATTTTTTTTTGTTTCAAGAGTCGCCTAAAGACATGCGGTGACGCTTACAGACAAAACCATTCTAATGTATTTAGACGTTATTTGGCCATTCATTGAGGGAAAATCGCGATTTAGAGAATGTTTTATACCGCGTATCATTTTACCGATAAAATGTCGTAATTACCCACTTCGACGGTAGCATGGTCTAAGGTGTCGCTCTCGCAGTAGACTAGACCGCCGAAGATGGGGCGATCGAGTTTAGAACCTCGGCCGGTTGTACTGAGAGGATTGGTTTTCTACTCTCACTCCACGCAAATGCAGGTACACTTCCTCTCAAATTGAATCTTTCTTAGAACATCAGCGTAAGACGACGACTGTAAATAAGGTAATAATGTATTGAAGCCTTAGCTCAACCACTCTTTTGTGTTAAAGGTCCCCGAGTTCGATTCTCGGCATGGTTGAAAATATCGTTCATTCTTAGTGATGAGGTGAACTTACTATAACAATCAGGCATTCTTAGTGACATGCCGGAGGACTCCAAACCTTCTCCGAGGCCACGCCGGGATCCCCTTAGCTAAGATGTCGGGAACCTGAAGGAAACAAACATGTCTCTCCCTCCCTCTCCTAATGTATCACGGACCAGGAGCTCTGTCATGTGCTCTGATGTTTTTTTTTGGAACAGGGGTAACCTCCGTCTGTATGCATCGTTTCGAAGATTAGAGGGGACCCTTACACGAGAGGAACTTGCCTAGTAAGGTCAAGGCTGATTGGGAAGTGTGGGAAAATCCAATCGTTCGATGTAGAGGGGGACATAAAAGAGGAAACATGTTGGTTTTCTCTCTCCCACAACCCTCGAGCTGAACTCTGCTTATCTAACCCGCTTAACTCCTTTCTTCCCTCTCTAAGAAGTTCTGATGGACGAATATAGCTTGAGTCTATAAAGGCCCGTTGACACGGTGTTAGTGGACTAATGCAAGTTTATTGGTATTAGCTTACTAAAATGTTAGTTGTGTTGACACGTATTTTTCACTTGCATTAGTAGCGCTTATAAAAACATGGCTGAAAATGAAGAGAGGTGATAACTGGTCTTTCTATTGGAGCCTTTTTTTTTATCACTGCGTCTCATTTCTCGTTCGAGCTATTTATACGCATATACTAATTACGCTTATGTGTTAGGAGCTAGTAAGGGTGAATTTAGAATAAGTATGGGCGGCCACATAAATTACAATTACTTAGTAACGCAATTTATCATAATTAGTTTACCTATTTAATAAAAATTGTTTTATATAGCCAACATAAAAAATTTAGTGATTAGTGTGTCTCCTATTTCTTAGTTCCTTAATACATTAAAATATATTTTAGTTGATCCCAAATAATTATAAAATTATTTTACTTGATTTGTTAACTTATTTAGCATATATGTTAAATAAAATTAAACTCAAATAAGGTCAATAAATTCCAATACAACTAAACTCGGTAGGGCATTTTTTTAAATAGGTCCAACCCAGATTTTTTCAGCACTGTTTTAAATGTTGGTATACTAATAACAAAATATCTTGCTAAATTCTAGCTAGACCTAAAACATAAAAAAAAATAGTAGGCCTTAATTAATTTGTTGGGCATTTTTTTAAATAGGCCTAACGCCGGTTTTTTTAAACTCTGTTTTAAATTTTGGTATACTAATAACAAAATAATTTGTTAAATGCTAGCTTGCTAGGCCTAAAATATTCCTTAAAAATAATAATTCATTAATTTGTAGATTGGTTTAAATATATACTATCTGGTTTGCTATACGATAATAATATTAAATTATGTATCTACTAAAGATTCCAAAGCATTACTACAAGTGTTTGATGTGTGTGGGCTGAACATTTATAATTAAAACTTTTAAAGATTGGTTAAAGTGTCAAATATGGAGATTGGAAAACGCGCCGATGATTTCGCGTGAAAAACACCGGCCATTCATACCTTACTTGCCGATAACGCGAATATTATGTTGCCGGAACTAATCACGGTACTACAAAGTGTTATTATATTTTGTGATCGTATATAAAAAAAATTACACATTCCACGTTGAGTGGTAGGAAATAATGGTTTGTTAAAATTATTGATACCATTTGTTTACCGATATTAAATAATATCTCTCACAAGGATCATTTGTAAAATTTACGTGGGTATAAAATTTTATTTTGGAAACTTCTAGAGAATATGTACACCTGATATAACTTTACAATACCCTATAGTGCAATATCCCTCCCATTCTTATTTTTATAAATTTGGTGCTTAAAATTGCACAAAAACTCATTCTTTTCATAACATTCCACAAATAAGTGTCCCCCGCACAACCAGTTCTTCAGTTGCCGCCATTTTGGATTGTCTACTTGCATTAGTAAAGTTGGAAGGTGACCAACTTTTTCAGTTGCAAGTGGACTTGCATGTTAGTAGCTTGCTTGTCTGTTTACACGGTGCAAGCTGTGCGCGCGCAGCCAAATTAGTGGACTTGCATTAGTCAACTAACATCGTGTCAACGGGCCTTAAGAGTGATGAAGCATGTTAGTCGACGCGACGAATTAATCTCAGTTCTCTAGACCGGGAGACGTGACTGAGATGAAACGTTACAAGCGTCGAGGAGGATCGAACCTCTGAACCTGTAGGCAGGAGGAGGGCTAGATCATGTAGCTGCTCTCGACAATCATCCCTTAGTTTGCCATAAATGTTCCACCATTCGTCTCTCTATCTCGAACAAAGGTTCAGCCGGATTTCAACCATAGGTAATATAGATTTACGATCATGAGCACGGCTCAGGTATATGCATTGACCGAGCGCTAGAATTAGGATGCTACCGGAGGTGAGCTCTCCTGGTTATCGTACCAGGGGTTTAACGAGCCTGAGTGCGTTTGGCTGGTTGCGGGAGAACTTGTACGGTAAGAGTATCATGTCACTTGAATGCTACCCATTCATATGCGAGTTTATCTAGACTCAGTATCATTATTACCTTATTTAAAGTCGTCGTCTTACGCTGATGTTCTAAGAAAGATTCAATTTGAGAGTAAGTGTACCTGCATTTGCGTGGAGTGAGAGTAGAAAACCAATCCTCTCAGTACACCCGGCCGAGGTTCTAAACTCGATCGCCCCATCTTCGGCGGTCTAGTCTACTGCGAGAGCGACACCTTAGACCATGCTACCGTCGAAGTGGGTAATTACGACATTTTATCGGTAAAATGATACGCGGTATAAAACATTCTCTAAATCGCGATTTTCCCTCAATGAATGGCCAAATAACGTCTAAATACATTAGAATGGTTTTGTCTGTAAGCGTCACCGCATGTCTTTAGGCGACTCTTGAAACAAACAAAAATTATTTCACGTTATAATTTCTACATTCGGAACATACAGTGCAAACATATATAAGATTCGATGACAGAGATCATGGTACTGGACGGTAGACCTGGACACACAGATAAGAGGATAACATTAGATTGAATCTGAAAAATATGAGGCGTAATGAGGTGGACTGGATATAACTAGCTCAAGATAGGATGTAATGAGGTGGACTGGATAGGTCTAACTCGAGATAGGGATAGGCCGTAATGAGGTGGACTGGATAGGACTAACTCAAGATAGGGATAGGGTGTAATAAGGTGGACTGGATAGGACTAACTCAAGATAGGGATAGGGTGTAAAGAGGTGGACTGGATAGGACTAACTCAAGATAGGGATAGGGTGTAATAAGGTGGACTGGATAGGACTAACTCAAGATAGGGATAGGGTGTAATTAGGTGGACTGGATAGAACTAGCTCAAGATAGGGATAGGGTGTAATGAGGTGGCCCGGATAGGACTAACTCAAGATAGGGATAGGGTATAATGAGTTGAGCTGGATAGGACTAACTCGAGATAGGGATAGGCTGTAAAGAGGTGGACTGGATAGGACTAACTCAAGATAGGGATAGGGTGTAATAAGGTGGACTGGATAGGACTAACTCAAGATAGGGATAGGTTGTAATGAGGTGGACTGGATAGAACTAGCTCACGATAGGGATAGGGTGTAATGAGTTGGACTAGCTCAAGATAGGGATAGGGTGTAATGAGTCGGACTGGATATAACTAGCTCAAGATAGGGATAGGGTGTAATGAGTTGGACTAGCTCAAGATAGGGATAGGGTGTAATGAGTCGGACTGGATATAACTAGCTCAAGATAGGGATAGGGTGTAATGAGTTGGACTAGCTCAAGATAGGGATAGGGTGTAATGAGTCGGACTGGATATAACTACCTCAAGATAGAGATAGAGTGTAATTAGTAGGACTGGATAGGACTAGCTCAGGGTTTGGTGAGGGGGGCAGGATAGAACTAGCTCGTGATAGAGATAGTGTGTAATGAGTTGAACTGGATAGGACTAGCTCAGGCTGTAGTGAGGCGGACTGAATAGGACTATCTCAATATAGAGGAATTCATTTTCTAGTATCTCGGTCATGCCTGAATCCATGTTCTGTGGAGGATATGTATGTTTCCAGGGATTGAAGCTCGGACCCTCAGGAGAGAGCTCTCGTAGCTGTGGAACCAAGCCCGGACTCCCGGGAGGGAGACAGCTGGGAATTGAGTCCTTGGCCTGGTTGGGAATCAAACCCTCGAACTTTGCGAGTCCGCCTTAACACGCCTCGAGGGTCGATCCTCGTGTCCTGGAGGTCACCCCTCACCCCTCGTTTCCCACCGTCTCTGCGCGTGTGTGTAACTTCCTCTGGTCGCGGGAAGGGTCGCCTCTCCTTCCCAAATCCGTCGTTCCCTACAGCGAGCGAAAGACTATACGCGTATGTATCACGGTTAGAGTTTATAGCTCCAGGTGCATGACGAGAGCGTAAAATCAATCACAGTGTTAATTGGGAATTGGGAAGGTTGAATTAGGAACCCTCATTTGCTTGGAGGGAGAGTGGAAAGACCAACCCTCAGTTCTCCTGACCAAGGTATCAAACCTGGATCTCCCCTTTTTAATTGTGATACGAATTTTGAATATATAAGACAATTATAATGATATACACACACAAATTTGTACGTTCACAATGTATCAAATGTACCATCATTTGTCAATGATGAGAGTGTAAAATCGTTCAGAGTACTAATTGGGAATTGGGAAGGTTGAATTAGGAACCCGCATTTGCTTGGAGGGAGAGTGGAAAAACCAACCCTCAGTTCACCTGATCAAGATTCGAACCTCGATCTCCTCTACGCTAATGAATTAGGAATTGGGAAGGTTGAATTAGGAACCTACATTTGCTTGGAGGGAGAGTGGAAAACCAACCCTCAGTACATCCTGCCAAGATTCGAACCTCGATCTCCCCTATTTACTATTTTTGAATATAATGTAACATGAAGTGAAATGTACAGTATAGAATTGAACTACATTATCTAATTTGAAAAAAAATAAAAAAAAATTTAGGTTTTGAATTCCTGAAATGAGGTTGAATAAAGAGTAGAAAAACCAACCCTCAGTTCATCTTGACCAAGATTCGAACCATCAAACATATCCGACATCTTAGCTCCCGGCACGGCCTCGGAGGAGGGGGACGACTGGAGAGCAAAAAAAGTTCCTCGTCCTCGAGCAGGGCTGCAACCCATCCCCCTCACCCTGACGTCGGCCTGCCTACCTTCTCTACATTTCTCCTAGCTGCCCCAGTACATGATGCATGTATAAGATCCCCCACACCATATTTCCCCTAGCTGTCCCAGTATTCCTACCTATATCCAGATTGAGTGGGAGAGAGAGGGAGAGAACTCAAACATACTTTAGGGAAGTGGTGAAGGGGGCACACTTCACCACCCACAACACTCAGTATTCCTACGAGTATGTGTGTTGAGGTAGAGAGACAGAGAGGAGGAGAGAGAGAGAGAGAGACAGAGAGATAGAACCCACGTCCGCGAGTCTCCGGCGCGGGAGGGGAGGGACATGGTTGAGGGGAAGGGAACTTCCCCTTAGTGCCCTGATAGTTGATAAGTGTCCCTACTGTTATATGCATACATATTTATTTAAATTAGTTAATAAATTACAACTAGAACAGGAATCCAGCCCGCGGCCTTAAGAAAACTATGAGGGAGGAGTGTACTCATGACACCCATGTAACCCTTACCAATACCGGTGCATATGGGTGATCATATTGTCTAAGGCATCAATAGATTGTACTGCCGTTTACTGGAAGGTCAAAGTTCCAATCTCAGCTCCGTTCGGCATGGGTAGATTTTCAAATACGATTTGTCACAGTATTCTCTCTCCACCCTAATTTAGGTGGACTGTCTATAAAAAAAAATACTGTCCTCAGCGCTAATCTATAGATTAATAACCCTTGTTTTAAAGTATCAATGATAAAAACAATCAAGGAACACCAATACAAAACTCATATATACCATTATTATGTATATTATAATTAACACAATCATTTTACAAGCAAAATACAAACACTCCTGTTAAAGCACAATTTTTACAAAGCAAACATTTTCTAGTGTACATACTTTTACAATAAAATACATTAAATCATATCATAAATCTCCGCTAGTGCTTTTTATTTTCTTAATTATTTTGGTCACAAAATATAGGTTTCATTTTCTCTACTATAAGTAGAAAACAATGTCCCAAAATAATGAACATTCAACCAAATTTGTAAGTTTAATGACTATCATACTATTTTTTTATTTTACCAACTATAAAAATATTTTAAACTTATTTTCTAGTTTCATAGCCATTGATACCAGTTATTTCATCTTGGATCAGTTAGATTAAACGTAAACGACAATAAACAATTAATTACCTTTACCTTTAGTGACGTCACGGCCACATAGTTTATTGGTTGAGTCCAGCTCAAACGTTGTGGGTACAAATGACGTCACAATACAAGTAAAATGCTTGTTTCAAAAGCTATGGCTTCGTAGGAGAATCCTAAAGGCGGTAACTGTATTAAATTAATTATTTGACTTATTCGTATGAGTTTATTTATCATGTAATTAAGTAATATGTACTACAAGTGTGTAAAAATCATCTCCTACCGAGGTCCAATCGTTTTCACACATTATGTTGTGGGTGTTTACCTAAATCAAAAGACAATATGTCTTTACTTCCACTGGTATTAGACCATTTGGTAGAGAACGTGTTTTGAATAAGCTTCCTGATCCTGCAGCAACTGTTGAGAAAAGCCCAAACTTCGAAGATGATCTTGACCAGGCTCATACTCCTCCTATGAAAAGGAAAAGGTTTTAATGACAATACTAAGTAAGTGAACTGCGCAAGGGTCCAAAAGCAAGGGCATCAAAAAGGACAAATTTATTTGTAAAACTGGGCTGCAGTATTGGTTTTGAGGAGTACATAAAATCAATAAATGTCACAACTTTTGGTACCTCCACAGTGGCTGGTAATAAAAAGATTAAAAAAATAAAAACTTCCACTTGTGATATTCCATCTAGCTCTGATGCTGAAGAGTCCGATATGTCGTCCGATGTAGAACCATTTATGGATGTTTCTATCTTGTTATCTGATTCAAGACCTAGTGTTTTACCACTAAAATTAACTTCCGGGGTAATTGTTCTACATTAATTGAAGAAGATTAAGAAACATTTTGTTGGACAGGTGAGAGAACAAATTCCAACTGGGTTCATAGTTAAATCTACCACAGATACTCTCGGTGGTTTTATTTGGCCAGATATTGAAGACCGTGATGATATTGAAGAATAAGATATCATTCAAGTACCGCCAGAGCCCACAGCAAACAATAGTGACATTATGAATTTTAACATCATTGCATTTGCTGGTTTGAACTTGGATTAAGGATTGACAGTCAAATGAGAACATCTTGCATATAGCTTAGAGTGTGAATTTTATAATTTTAAGAAAACGGAAAAAAAAAATTACCCAAGAAGTTTTTTTAATACTTAACTCTTGATGAACAATTTAATGTATTTACAATGTTTAAAATGTAACAAGAATCCTACATTATGTTTAATAAAATCATTTGTGGAAAATCAGGTAAGTCGCTCATTTTTTTTGATCCTGCTCAATTCATTTTTAACAAAAGTCTATATATAGATCTATTATAGCTAAATGTTCATCAAATTCCCCTCTATTCAGCTATTTACTAAACAAAGTCTTAACTGAAATAGTGTGCCTGTCAAAATGCTTTTAAATATGTGTTCAATGTAACCTGCGGGGTTACTTTGAAAAGGCGTACAAAACTATTATCAGGTACAAATTGACAGGTCCATTTTTTAATTACTAATATATTGATAGAACAAACTTGTCCTATTGTTTTAAAAATACAACCATGATTGTACACGGATTAGTTTAGAAAATATTCGACAAATATGGTGTTTTCTGTAACAAAGCATCCACATTTGACGGTATTTGATTATCTATCCGTAATTAAATTAATCGGTGCTATGAATTTTGGAAATTGGAAATTATTATTTTGTCTACTATTGCAATATTATACCATTTTATTCTTTTTTTTTAATGTTGGTTTCAACTTTATTGTAAAAAATGTGTTTATTTGTGGTGGGGGTGGAACTACTCAAAATAACTTTTAAAATAGTTTAATTTTAACCCTTAACGTACTTTGACTAGCAGTTCTCATCATGCAACATCAATACAATGACAAGAAGAGCTCTCACTTGTGTTCTTGCTTATACTAATATGATAGTACGTAAAACTTGGCTCTTTTATTCAATAATAATTCCATTTAAGATTTTTGCTTATTAGGTGCTTTATTTAGTTGCAGTGAAGATATAAAATGGCGTTAAATAGTAGATATATTCTGGTGAAGTTTCAATGGCCTCACCGCCAGCGTGTCGGGGTTTACCATTTTCATAAATTCAAATAGCTCTTATATCTAAGGTGTGTCCAACCATAAGAATGCTAGCGAATACATTAAATATCAATCAATTTTTAGCTGAAAAGATGTGACTGGGAGGAATAAAACTCCCAAATTATAATTATTCCATAAAACAATTATCTTTTGGAAGTGTGTTCATCCCAAACAATTTTAGCAAATAAATCCCATTTCCATCATTATTTGATGAGTAATTGCACCTGTGGAACAGAGCCCTCTAAAAGTCAAATTGTCTTAGACTCCAATTTTCTTTTGAAAGTGTGTCCATCGTAAATGATTTTAGTAAAGAAATCCCTACCACTTCATTTTAAGGATAAGTTGTGCACGTGGGAATATAGCCCCCCCCCCCCCCTTTCATACCCCTTCCCTGACATTTAGATTTTCTCAAAAACACTTTTATATTTAAAGTATTTCCAAACCAGACAATTTAACTAAGAAATCACATCTTCATAATTTTCAAATTTGTTGTGCCTTGGGGGTGGAAGCCCCCCCCCCTTATTAAAGTGAAAGAATCTCTCTCACCAACATATTTCAGAATGACGGTTCACCTATTTAATTAATAACAGTGAAAAATACTTCTGTCTCTTCGATAGAGTGTGAACTTCAGATATAGCCACATGGAGAAAGGGGCACAAGCCCTCTTCTAAAAATTATATCATGCGAGAATTTTAGGTGATGGCCCTACAATAATAATAGCGCAAACTGTATATTTCTATGGCCTTATATTTGGGCAGTTTAGAGCAATTTCTCTCTTTTTTTTTTACACCACCCCCTGGCCTCATCCCCTTGGTCAAAGATCAACAGCTCTGGGAAGAAAGGGGAAGGGGTATTCGATAATATAAATAAAGTCTTTAAATCTACACCCTCAACTTTTCGCACACAAATAAGATTCACCGCCACTGATTATAATATTTCATAAGTTTACATAAACAAAAACTAATAATACATTTTAGTACATTAAACATGTAATAATGATGTAGCAATATTTATTACTTTGCAACTAAAACACAATAGTTCGTTTTAATCAGAGAAGTATCTATCTTATAATGACATCTAATATTGCCTTAACATCATTTTAGAAGGACGCTTCGATTTCGAGTTGCCACCAAAACTTTCCATACTTAGGTGGTAATTAATTAAAGTTGTGCAATTTTTATGGAATTTCACTTTAATATTCGGACATTTTAAGCTTTTGTGATTACATAAACATTCCTTATATAATTTATTTAGTTATAAATGCATACGTATTAACGTGTAAATTTAAATTTTCTCCATATTAAATAATTGTAAGCTATGACGTAATACCCCCACAATGCCATATTGTGGGTATTCATTACTTATATCGATGTCATTCTACCCCCAGAACTACTCAGAGTGGTCTTCTCTATAAATTCAATTGTTTATTGCAATTATAGCCGTCGCATAGCAATATAATAAATCTTAGTGGTGTCTTTTCGGAGCACCATTAAATATGTAAATTTGTGATTGTGAGAAAGAAATTCAGATAAATTAAATATTAAACCAAAATGAGCAAAGGATGTTTCGGTGGATTTTGCGGAGGGCTAGGCCGGCGTGTCCGTGGAGCGTTTCGCAGTATCCGGGCGCGCCTGATTCGCCGAGATTTACGCCACGGTAAGTCACAAAGTTGCATCAATAAGGTATTTAGATTTTCTACAACAAATTGTTGCTACACTTACATTAACATCACGTTGTTACTAATTCAATGTTATCTGAACATTGTATAATCAAAAATAATTTAAATAGACACAAATCTATTTATTTATTTATATTTTATTTATTGTACAGTTAAATTGTATTTAGTTTATTTGAAGTAAATGCAAAGGTTATTGCCTAGGAAGATTTCACCATTAAGATAAGTTTGCCAGATTAATAAGTAAAGAGATACTTAGTTATCTCAAGTATATAATTAGAAATGAAATAGACGTATAAACACTTAAATGTGGTAGTACTAGAAAGTAATTAAGTAATTTGTTTTTTAAGACAGACTGTGCTGTCAGACATGTCTAAAGCTAAGTACATATACGACAAATATGAATGTACAAGATGCTATGCAAGAAAGTGTATAATATTATAGTCACATCGATAGCTTAAAATAACACAAACAATGTTGTCTGTATTTACAATACCATGACGTTATTACTAATCAAACAATGTTGTTTGTATTTACACTACCATCAGTTGTTACTACACACACATTGTTGTCTGTATTTACATTAACATCAGTTGTTACTACAAATACACAATGTTGCATGTATTGAAATTACCTTATAGTTATTACTACTCACACAATGTTTCCTGTCTTAACATTACCATCAAGTTGTTACTACAGACACAATGTTATCTGCATTTAAATTACCATCAAGTTGATACTACACACACACAATGTTGTCTGTATTTAAATTACCAACAGTAGTTACTACATCCACAATATTTAAATAAATGTATATTTAAATTAACATCAAACTTGTAAATAGACACACAATTATGTCTGTATTTAGATTACCATCAGTTGTTACTACACAAAAACAATATTATCTGTATTTAAATTGCATAAGTTGTTATTTCACAGACAATGTTGTCTGTATTTACATTACAATAAGTTGTTACTACATACACACACAATTTTGTCTGTATTTACATTACCATCAGTTATTACTACACAGACAATATTGTTTGTATTTACATTAACATCAGTTGTTACTAAAACAAAATAATGTCTTTATTTACATTACCAACAGTTGTTACTGCTCTCACAATGTTATCTGTATTTAAATTACCATGATGTTATAACTACTCAAACAATGCTGTTAGTATTTAAATTACCATCAGTAATTACTACTCCCACAATGGTATCTGTATTTACATTACAATGACGTTATTACTATTCAAAAATTGTTGTTAGTATTTATATTATCATCAGTTGTTACTACAAACAAATAATGTTGTCTTTATCTACATTATCATCAGTTGTTACACCACAAACAAAGTTGTCTGTATTTACACTATCATCAGTTGTTACTTCACACACAATGTTGTCTTTATTTACATTACCATCAGTTGTTACTACACACAGACAATGTTGTCTGTATTTATATTACCATTACCATCTGTTGTTACTACACAGATAATGTTGTCTATATTTACATCATGATTACCATCAATTGTTACTACACAGACAATGTTGTCTGTATTTACATTACCATCAAGCTGTTACTACACAGACAATGTTATCTTTATTTACATTAACATCAGTTGTTACTACAAGACAATATTGACTGTACTTACATTACCATCGATTGTTACTACACAGATAATGTCGTTTGTATTTACATTAACAACAGTTGTTACTAAACAGACAGTGTTGTCTGTATTTACATTACCATCAAGTTGGTACTACACAGACAATGTTATCTGTATTTACATTACCAACAAGTTGTTACTACACAGACAATGTTGTCTGTATTTACATTACCATCTGTTGTTACTACACAGACAATGTTGTCTGTATTTACATTCCATCAAGCTGTTACTACACAGACAATGTTATCTTTATTTACATTAACATCAGTTGTTACTACAAGACAATATTGACTGTACTTACATTACCATCAATTGTTACTACACAGATAATGTCGTTTGTATTTACATTAACAACAGTTGTTACTAAACAGACAGTGTTGTCTGTATTTACATTACCATCAAGTTGGTACTACACAGACAATGTTATCTGTATTTACATTACCAACAAGTTGTTACTACACAGACAATGTTGTCTGTATTTACATTACCATCTGTTGTTACTACAAGACAATATTGACTGTACTTACATTACCATCAATTGTTACTACACAGATAATGTCGTTTGTATTTACATTAACAACAGTTGTTACTAAACAGACAGTGTTGTCTGTATTTACATTACCATCAAGTTGGTACTACACAGACAATGTTATCTGTATTTACATTACCATCAAGTTGTTACTACACTGACAATGTTATCTGTATTTACATTACCAGTTGTTTCTAAACAGACAATTTTATCTGTATTTACGTTACAAACAAGTTGTTACCACTCACAAACAGTATTGTCTGTATTTATATTACCATAACTTTGTTACTAAAACAATGTTGTTTGTATTTACATTACCATTAGTTTTTACAACACACAAACAATATTGTCTGTATTTACATTACCATCAAGCTGTTACTACACAGACAATGTTATCTGTATTTACATTACCATCAGTTGTTACTACACAGACAATGTTATCTGTATTTACATTACCATCAGTTGTTACTACACACACAATGTTATCTGTATTTACATTACCATCAAGTTGGTACTACACAGACAATGTTATCTGTATTTACATTACCAACAAGTTGTTACTACACAGACAATGTTGTCTGTATTTACATTACCATCTGTTGTTACTACACAGACAATGTTGTCTGTATTTACATTCCATCAAGCTGTTACTACACAGACAATGTTATCTTTATTTACATTAACATCAGTTGTTACTACAAGACAATATTGACTGTACTTACATTACCATCAATTGTTACTACACAGATAATGTCGTTTGTATTTACATTAACAACAGTTGTTACTAAACAGACAGTGTTGTCTGTATTTACATTACCATCAAGTTGGTACTACACAGACAATGTTATCTGTATTTACATTACCAACAAGTTGTTACTACACAGACAATGTTGTCTGTATTTACATTACCATCTGTTGTTACTACACAGACAATGTTGTCTGTATTTACATTCCATCAAGCTGTTACTACACAGACAATGTTATCTTTATTTACATTAACATCAGTTGTTACTACAAGACAATATTGACTGTACTTACATTACCATCAATTGTTACTACACAGATAATGTCGTTTGTATTTACATTAACAACAGTTGTTACTAAACAGACAGTGTTGTCTGTATTTACATTACCATCAGTTGTTACTACACAGACAATGTTATCTGTATTTACATTACCATCAGTTGTTACTACACACACAATGTTATCTGTATTTACATTACCATCAAGTTGGTACTACACAGACAATGTTATCTGTATTTACATTACCATCAAGTTGGTACTACACAGACAATGTTATCTGTATTTACATTACCATCAAGTTGGTACTACACAGACAATGTTATCTGTTTTTACATTACCAACAAGTTGTTACTACACAGACAATGTTGTCTGTATTTACATTACCATCTGTTGTTACTACACAGACAATGTTGTCTGTATTTACATTACCATCTGTTGTTACTACACAGACAATGTTGTCTGTATTTACATTACCATCTGTTGTTACTACACAGACAATGTTATCTGTTTTTACATTACCAACAAGTTGTTACTACACAGACAATGTTGTCTGTATTTACATTACCATCTGTTGTTACTACACAGACAATGTTGTCTGTATTTACATTACCATCTGTTGTTACTACACAGACAATGTTGTCTGTATTTACATTACCATCAAGTTGGTACTACACAGACAATGTTATCTGTATTTACATTACCATCAAGTTTTTACTACACAGACAATGTTATCTGTATTTACATTACCATCAAGTTTTTACTAAACTTGTACGCAACTATCAGGTGAGAGATTACCCCAAAGTGAATGTGTTCTCTTCTATATTGAGGGTGAATGTTTACGCACCCTTATTGTTAATAGAAAAACCAGTCGAAGGTCATTCCTACCTCGACATGCCTACCTTTGGGCCTCTGAATCTATTTGAAGAAGATTCAAACGAATTCATCTTCCATCAAGATGGGGCACCACCTCACTTCCGCATGGCTGTACCTGAACAAACATATTATCTGGGAGTTGGCTTGGTCGTGACCGTACCGACGACGTGTCGTGGGGGAGATAGCCACCTCAATCACCGGACTGAACCCCATACGATTTCTTGATGTTGGGTTATGTGAAAGACAAAATATTTGTCACATCTCTGCCAAGATCTTTGCTGGAGCTGAGGCAGAGAATCACAGCCATCGTTGAGTCCGTCACTGCCGACACACTAAACAAAGTGTGTGAAGCGTTTTTCTGCCATAGTAATGGAGGAACACATATTGAGTCACTTTAAACTGCGAAAAAGCTTCCACGGTTTCTGTATCGACTGGAAAATGTTTTAATTCAATCGGGTGCACTTTTCCGTTCTTATAACTTTTCGAAAGTGTAAAGATCATTTGTGCTCACCTGTATAAAGTTATTAGCTATTAAGAGCATTTTTTAATATTTGAATTATTTGCTATATCGATCATGTTTGAATATATGTTAAGCTGAGTATAATGACATATGAATGTGTGTGTGTGCCTTAATGTTTTTTTGTTTGTTTTCCTCGCCCTACTATATTTAGTTCTAATTTACTCATTTATTTTATATTAATAAGATAATTAATATTCACTTATGTATGGGGGTAATATATATATTTTTGTAATTGTATTATAAATCAGTTTTTATTAGACCTACTTAAGTATTAAGTGTCCATTCTTTATTTTATTAAGGGATTAAGTGTTAGAAAAGGCACTGGTCTTAAACTAATGCATACCGTCACAGTAAGCTTACAGAGTAAGGCATTGGACTATGGTGGTGTACAAGCTATAATAAAAATTGTCAAAACTCAGATCAGTAGCTTGCAAAAGGTTGAGGAATGGTCTAATGTGATGTGAGAGGCTGAAAAGTTCTTAAAATCATTACGTCCATGGTTTAGCTCCAAATAGAGTTAGAAGAAGAAACATGCTTATTGATTAATTGGGTATAGTAATGGGTTGCCCCGGTTGCCCCAACCTCCCCACTTGCCAATAGAGACATTGACAAGCATTGGGAAGTTTTGGCTGATTTGATATGCGAGTTACAGGTTGTTTTCACAGACCCTTATCCTCGTTGCATGAACTTAACATTATATGACTTGGTACCTATGATTTAATCGTACAAAGTACACGGTTTGAGTTGGTTTGTAGCCCGACACAAGATATCCACCTTGGCAGAAGCACCAAGCTAGGTCACCTGTGAAAGGGCTGTATTGCTTTGTGAGTTACAGGCAGCATACGCTAGCCCTTATCCTCATGGAATGAGGGTGAAAAAGTGAATTGATGAACTTATATCTAATGAAGGATGGAATTGATTTGTGAGGTTGTGAATGATTACCTGAAAAAAAAATACATGTTTGATTAGTTTATATTGCACTTGATGAAGGATGGAATTGATTGTGAAGATGTGAGTGATCTACTCCAGCCTTGGACGTTTGTATGACCTTTGTTCATGTGGATCGTAGTCCCCTAGTGCTCTGACAATGGGATTATCGTGATTTCCTGCTTTTTCGTAGAAGTTGTTTCTCATTTCCTGGAAGAGCTCAGCAAGTGTCTTGTTTCGGGTCATCACGTGTAGTTGGTCAATCCTTGTTCGCATGTCTACGCCAGTTATCGTCCTGAGTACTCGGTTTTGAACTGTCTGTAGCTTCTTGAGATGCGTCTTAGCTGCATATCCCCATCCTACACAGGCGTAGAGTAAAATCGGCTGGATTACAGTTTTGAAGATCGTGATTTTTGTTCGTTGGCTTAGTTGTGTTCCTTTCAGCAGTGGATAGAGTTGAATGAATACGGCTATTGCTTTTCTGCAGGTCTCGGTGATATGTTTGGTCCACGTTAGTCGCTTGTCTATGTAGATTCCTAGGTATTTGGCGTCATCCTTGAATGGTATATCCTCTTCGTATATAGTAAAGTTGGCCGGTGGCATCTGTCTTTTCCTGGCTACAACCATTGCAATGGATTTTGTCGCGTTCACTTTTATCCTCCACTTTGATAGCCATGATTCAAACGTCTTTAAGTACCTTTGTACGGCTAACGACGCATAGTAGATGTTTTTTCCCTTGTATAAATCAAGGTATCGTCAGCGAATAGTCGTATTGTCATTTTTGCCTTGGTCGGAACGTCAGCCACGTAAATGTTGTATAGGAAGGGAGCCAGCACCGACCCTTGTGGTACTCCCGCCTCTGCTTGGATTTCCCCCGATAGTGTGCCCTCAACAGAGACTCGGAACTTTCTATTGCACAGGTAGCTGTAAATCAGTTGCACATCACCCCTTGGAAAGTTAAATGTTACCATCTTTTGGATGAGGCCGAGATGCCACACCTTGTCAAACGCCTTTTCGATATCCAGAAATATGGCTATTAGGTACTGTCTGTTATTGAAACTGTCTGTGGCGTCCTCTATGAAGTTTAATAGCGGATGGATTGTTGAATGGTGACTTTTAAATCCAAATTGGAGGTCCGGGATTATCTTGTGTGCATCTGAATGTAGTTTTAGTCTCGTTAGTAAAAGTTTTTCAAATAGTTTGCCTATCGTGCTTAGTAGGCTTATAGGTCGCCTATTTTGGGGAAAGATGCCGTTCTTGCCTGGCTTTGGAATAGATATAACCTTGGCCTCTTTCCAGGTGTTTGGGAAATAGGCGATTTTGAGGGATGCATTAAATATTTGTGTTAGGTGGGCTATTGCTTCTTTAGGTAAGTTCTTTATCGACTCGTTCTTAATTCCGTCTAGTCCAGGTGCTTTTTTCAGTTTTAGTTGCTTTATAGTGGTTTGGATTTCCTGTTCTGTGATGGGGGCGGGTAAATCTGTCAGAGGTCTTTGAATGTAGGTGTGTACGGCTCTGGTGACGTCTCTGTTGAAGTTTTGCTCGTGTACGGGATTAGGTTTGAATTGGTCTTCAAGTGTTAGAGCAATTGCATTTGCTTTGTCCAGGCTGGAGTATGCCATCCCCTGTTGTCCATGGATGGCTGGCGTGTTTGTCTTTTTCGAGGTCCCCTTCAGTACTTTTGTTATAGTCCAGGTTTCCTGCATGTTAGTGGCTGAGTCAGTGACGAATGTGTTAAAGTTTGTTCTCCTGATCTGGTTTACGGTTATTTTCACTATTGCCTTTAGACGGTTATATCTGATGCGTTCATTTGGTGATCTTAGTCGCTGCCAATCCCTACGGGCCTCCCTTTTTTGGGCTAGTAAATAGCTTAGTTCCGGATGTTCAACTCTGAAGTCATGGTGTTTTCGTGAGATCGTAGTATTAAGTTTGTAGGTTTCTTGGAGCGTTGTTGTGAAGAGGTCTACGGCTGCGTCAATGTCTTGTTCAGTGTGGATGTCTAGGTTCCTCGGTAGGGCCTCTTGTAGGTCTGTTTTGAATTTGTTCCAATCAGTTGTGTTTATAGTTGGATTTCGCCAGTTAGTTTGGTGCTGTAAGTTTACTTCCCACTCACATAACAGAGGATTATGATCAGAATCAAGCTCTTGGAGTACTGTAAGGGTGTCTGGCATTATTTTCAGGTTTGTTAGAACTATGTCTAATATGTCCGGTCTATGTAAATGGTTTCCGGGATAATGGGTGGGAGTGTCTGGTGCTATGATGTTGTACTCTGCTTCATTCGAATGGTCTTCTAGTATCCTTCCATTCCTGTTTGTGATCCTACTATTCCACAACGTGTTTTTACTGTTTAAATCGCCACCAATAAAATAGTTGTCAGATGATGTAATGCTGTCTAAGTCTTGTTTCAGTAGGATTTTTGTCGGTGGATTGTAAGCCGCCACAAAGTTAATATGACCTGTTTTTGTGCTAATTGATATGGTTGTGGCCTCGAGGTTTTCCGTGTCGTTGATGTTTGCCCTGTAGTGCGGTAAATAGTCTTTTATAATGACAGCCGTACCTCCTCCCTTTCTGTGCTCCCTGTCAGTCCTGTAGATATTATGTCCTGTGATGTTAAATCGTTGGTCTGTCTTTAGATGCGTTTCGCATATAAGCGCCAAGTCAACTCCGTAGGTTCCTAATAGTTCCTCAAATTCGTGCTTCTGATGTATAATCCCGTTGGCGTTCCATATTAGAATTCTGAGTTGATTTTTATCTATTACTTGTGTTTTACTCGTCATTGGCACCAAAGTAAAAGTCAGAGGCTGCTTCAAGTATTATCATAAGTTTGGACATTTTATCCTCTGCCTGTTTAATTCTTGATAGAAAAGTTTTTAGATGTTTGAGTAAACCACATATATTCATCTCTTTAAAGATTGTCAATATCTCTTTAAAGTCAAAAGGGGTCGTTTGTTCTTCTTCCTTCTGTTGTTGTGGGTCGTTCCGTGTGCTAAGTAGGGTGTCTCTGTATGATCGTGATGAACCGCTGAGTTTGGTTGGTGGCGTAGTGTTGCTTGGTAGTGGCGGGAAGTCAGTTTTAGTTGGTGTCAGTTTTTGTGTGGAGGTAGATATCTTTTCATTTTTTTTCTGTCTTTGGTCTATCTTTTTCTCTATCATTTTCAGGTATTCGGGGCACTTGGAATAGTTTGCGGTGTGGTCTCCTCCGCAGTTCACACATTTAGCAGGAGTTGTGGGGTCTTTCTTTTGGCAGTCAGAGGTCAAATGCGGCATCAGGCATTTGACGCATCTAGGGTTGTTGGCACAGTTATTTTTGGAATGTCCAAATTTTTGACATCTGTGACATTGCAAGATGTAGTTTTGTGTTTGCACGTAATGCTCTATTTTGATTCTGATGTTGTTAATGTAGTTTTCCTGAAAGAGTTTGTAGTTTTGGTCAGTTCTTGTGAGAGTACAAATGAAAATTGGTAGTAATTTGATGTTATCTTGTGTGCTATTTTCTGCTTGTGACCTTGATGTAAATTGTCTGACGTCAGATGCTGTGTATCCCATTGTAAGTAGCTCCTCTTTTATCTCGTCGGTGGGCATGTTGGGTGGGAGCCCTTTGATGACAATTTTTAGGGGTTTGTCTCTCGGGAGCGTAAATGTATGGTACTGTAGTCCGGCTTGTTTGAGAAAGGTTTGGAGAGCCTTGAAGTCCTCTAGGTTTGAAGTTTGGATTTTAAGCCCGTCTTTTATGTAAAATATCTTGAAAGTTCCTGTCATATTTGTCTTCATCGTCTTTGAAATTTTGGAGTAGTTTGTCGTCCCTGATACGACAATAGGTGGTATTTTTTGTTTTTGAGTATTGGAGTTGTCGTCCCTCACGCTTTTGTTTGGTACTTCTATGATATCCATAGGCTCTTCTTGAACTGTCAGTACCTGATATTGGTTGGTCACTTTAATTGCTTTTGGTGGTTTATCCTCTTTAGCTTTAAAAAGTAATTTCCTTTTTAGAATAGTTGCCTCTGTGAATTCCCTGTCCTGCGTCTCATCGTCCGTCAGTTCCACATCAACGTCTTCATCATTTAGATCCCTAGACCAGTCCTGGGTTTGGTGTCGTTTCTGTTGTGCACGTCCAAGCTCTGCTAGCTTGTCCATTTTTTAAAGTTTGTTGTTGGCCCTGAGAAGGGCCTACAACAATTTAGTCGGTTTTTGTTATTTTATATTTGTCAGTTATTTGTCCGTGGTACGACCACTTGATGATATGCTTACCTTTCTGCCGTCGTACACAGATGATTTAGAATATTTGAAGTAAATTTCCAATATTAAGCTTCTATTCAGACGTTTGAATTTAAGCAGATTAGCCACCTATTCCGGATAGGCCGGAACCTCAGCCGTCAATCGACCTTCTAACTCCGCTATCACTATTTGTTGAACACGCGGAGTGAAGTCAACCTTCCAACTCCGAATATTCAATTCAAGTCCGTAGTCGTCCGTCCGTTCGTTCGTCCTGTCCGTCCGTCCGTCCGGGTATAGATGAACCTATTATTGAGATAAATAAAAAAAAATCGAATTGTATTTAAGTTGCTTGAAGATAGACTTTCTGACCATAGCATAGACATGGTAAAAGAAATGGGATATTTGACATATACAAGAGTTTTATAAACAACGCAAATAATGTTTCCCCTGTAAACATAGAAAGCCTTTGTGAGTTTTACGATTGGAACCACACTATTGTAAGTGAAGAGTTAAA
>JBCFYV010004392.1:0-20791 GCA_039000515.1 Timema cristinae
GGTGCTCCCATCGGAATTGGGTCGGGGGGGGGGGGGGGGGGAGGCGGCACCTAAAGGCATTTCTACATAAAAAATACTTCAAAATTTGAGAGTAAATCTTTAAGTAATTTTTCAGTGTAGCGCTAAACTTGAGAATGATCCTATGATGAAGGGTATAACTCAAAATTTGTGATTAGTATTGAAATTTATTAAAAACAAATAGTAAGAACATCAACAAATAGTGATTATTAAGACAGAAATAAGTTTAAACATTATAACAATTATTATATAAGTATTTGTTTAGCTATACAATAAATTATACACAATAAATGGAATTATTCAGATTTCAAACAATCGAGCTTTAACTCCACTCTTTAGTATAGCTAGTTATTTCTTATTCTAAATAGAAATTTTACCACTAAGCCATACTAGCACGTTGTGTGTGATATTATTAAAATATTTTGTTTGAAGCATGTTATTTAAAAACATATTATTTTAACGATCTTAATTTATTATTAATCATTGAAATAGTAATAATAAAAATAATGAAATAAATTTATACCTAAACGATATTTGTGCAACAAGGTGAGAAGCGTGCAACTTAAATTTGGGTAGTTTCATTAATGCTAATCTTCACCATTTTAACACTTAATGTAGTAGTCTTCAATATCTATAATAATTACCATATAAAAATTATTTAATCATATTACCAATTTAGCGTGTCAATCATGTAAAGTTGACACCTACACAATTAGGCTACGTAAAAATACGAAGTTATAATACATATATTGGCAGAATCCAAAGAAGAGGATTAGATTTGAAATATTTGGTAATAATATCCTTCAAAACCTACTGTTAACGACTGGATGGACTCGGATATGATCCACGTGCTCTCAATAGAAAATACTACAAATCATTTTAATAATAAAAATCTGCTTAAAAATACTAAACTTACAATAGTGGAATCCAAAGAAGATAACTACATTCAGGAATAATATGCTTCGAAACTTACTCACCGTGGCTGTATGGGATCGGATAACGCCAACATGTTTTCTAGCAAAATATTGAACACGAATGACACATCCACTTACTACTTCTTCAGTCATAGAAAAGAACTAAACCTATGTTGGGTTCGCTCCCACGACCCTCGAGCGCCACTGTCGTGGCGGCGTGTCTTCAAACCTCCCCTTTTACACACCCCGCAAGCTATCATCAGCTGTGCTATCACGTCTTTTCTCTATTTCTTTTTGTTCCGTTTAAGTCCAAAAAAGTGTATAAAATAGGTACCCTCAGATTTACAAAATATTATTCTATCACATCACGTCGTTGAAGAAGGAATTTCTCTCCACGAAGGGACCGGTGGCCATGGAGTATAGGGCGTAGTTCTCACCGCCGTGCCTCCGAGGAAAAACTCTCTTCACGAAGGAACCGGTGGCCCTAGAGTATTGGGCGAGTTGCTCACCACCGTGCCTCCGAGGAAAAACTCTCTTCACGAAGGGACCAGTGACCATGCAGTATTGGTCGTGGTACTCACCGCAGCGTCTCTGAGGAAAAAATTTCTTCATGAAGGGACCGGTGGCCATACAGTATTGGGCGTGGTACTTATCGCAGCGTCTCCGAGGAAAGTCTCTCTTCACGAAGGGACCAGTGGCCATGTAGTGTTGGACGTGGTTCTCACCACCGCGCCACCAAGGAATATCCTCTCCGATTTATTAAGTATAGAGGCGACGTCCATCTAACTTATTGTTTAGTTAAAATATTAGAAATTGTTTATTTAATAAGTCCATCTGACTTACTGTTTATTTCAGGGACTTAGTATATTCGAGGCGACTATTATGATTATTTTGACTTCTTGTTTCAGTCAAAGGGACTAGATTTTGATTTTGTATTATTACAACTCTGTTGATGTAGTCA
Organism: Timema cristinae; assembly: GCA_039000515.1. Taxonomy (NCBI): domain Eukaryota; kingdom Metazoa; phylum Arthropoda; class Insecta; order Phasmatodea; family Timematidae; genus Timema; species Timema cristinae. The sequence goes on from JBCFYV010004392.1 coordinate 1,894, forward strand.
CAGTAACTCTAGTGTTGCTCAAGTCCCTCAGACGTGTTATATTGGTCCAAGCGGCCGTGTTTTTTCCTATATCCATATGATATAGGTGACCTGGTGGTCTAGGGGTAAGGTGTCAGATTTCTGTGCTGGCGGCCGGGGTTCAATCCTCGGTCCCGGCACAGATTTATCTGATTACCAAACCCTTCCTTCACCTCTGACAAGACATCTTGTGAATGTGGGGAATGCCAGGCCTCCACCGTGGTTCGGATTCCACGTTAAACTGTAGGTCCTCCAATTCACCTCACAATCACCCTACCATTACACATTAGCGTAAGTGCGTATAACCCGAACGGGTAGTAAGACGCGGTGCTAATAATAATAATGATAATAATACATATGATATAGCTTCGATATAGGAACTTTGAGCTCCTGATGTAATGAGGACCTATTGACTGAGTATTAGTCTTGTATTAATTATATTAGTGTTGTACCCCAGGGAGTAGGTCAGTAAATACATGTACTATTGAATGCTCTGGCAGTACCAATAGGGAAAGGACCGGCCATAGTACTATTGTGTGTAGACAACTGTATGTTAGCCATCTACAAATGTAATCAAATAACCTTTATATTGCAATTCATTATACTATGTCTCTTAAAGAATTTTTCTTAAGTCTTAATCAAGCAAGCTAGTTTAAATTATAAATGTGTTAATAGTACTCTATGTATATCATTTCCAGTTAACGTTTGTTTATAACTACCTCACTGTTTTTCTATTAGAATCAACTGACCGTAGCTTGGCGTCAGTCCAACTGTTTTGTAATTGAACATTGATCTTCAAGTCTAACGCATTTGATCTTGACCGTGTTGGGACAAGACAGTATTGTTATGTAACTTATATCTTATGTTTTTGTTAATCTATTGTACTCAATCATATATTTTATTTTTCTGTTATAATAAATCTATTTTTGTTATTCTAATTATTTTAGCAATCTGGTTTAAATAATTCCTTTGTACAGCCAAGTAGTAGATGCAAACCCTGCAGCAATAAAAAAAAAAGAAATCTGGTTAGTGAGATAGGTATTACATGGCAATAAAACTAGTAGTGACATTAACATTGATTTAATTGGTTTAATTTCTTGAAAGGTGGCGTTCACCTCCACACCTCCCTCCTGGATACGCTCCTGGTACAGAAATAATCTATCTCTCTCATTTTAGACTTAAAATTCAATAATTACCTTTTTTTTATTTGTGAAAATTTATAAAAGAGAAATTTAATAGCAATGTGATGACCGACCATAAGATGTGCATCCCCTAATAAAATTCCTCAAATTTTAACCGGAAGTCAACATTTTAATACGAAGTATTGAGCCTTGGTGACTCAATATCGATAATTTTTTATTGGTCCAAATATAAAAATGAAGACGTTAATTCCTTAAAAATAAAATAATTATAAACTATAAAACCGCGAGTCAAAAAATGTTTTACTTATGTAAAGTGCAATTTTTTTTCTCGGGCTCGTTAATGTATATTATGTTACGAATTTTGAGTAAATAGCTCCATTTTTAAACAATAGAGCGAGAAAGTATGTGTGGATTTCCGTGTCATTATTTTTAGAGGCACGTGCTAATAATAATAGTAACTATATTAGCGGGCATTTTGAATTCTTGAATTTTAATCTATTTAGAATTTTTTCAGTAATTTTAAATTTAGATATTCATTTTGAAATTTCTCCACGCTCCAAAATATATCAACAAGAATTGACAACAAGCTTGATTTATTCATTGATTGACAGGTGATTTCTTGATTGATTGATTCATTGACAGGTAATTGGTATATTGATTAACATGTCTGAAGATGTCTGACAATGTAGGACCTGTCTGGAAATATATTAACATGTTGGAGATTTTAGGTGGTTTCCCCGGTCCCTTACAGTGTGGTGTGTAGAACCAAGATGGCGGATCTCATACCCAACAACTCGAGCCCATACTGGTAAGTCCCACCAACCAATATCTTGCTGTCGAGCATAGCTTCCATACTTCCGAACTGCTTTGAACACTTTGATGACCGCATTTATTTTAAGCCTAAAGGCCTACGTTTTATTGTTAACGATTGCGGATTTGAACAGCTGATAATATGTATGTGGTTCTTAAAGATTGAGTGATTTTTAATGAATATTTTTAATTGAGTAATCAAATAGTAAGCATCACTTCTATTGTCAAGTAATATATGATTAATAAGTTTTTAGTTGTACCATATTAGCGAATGCTCAAAGAGTTGCATCACTATAGGGGTTCTTATGGTTGGTGAGCGTTCATTGCTATTATTTGGGTTTTAAAACAAGTAAAATAATTTTATGAGTTTTATGAGCATGTTATTTTTTAATGACACTTCTTCTTTAGTAAGTGGGTAACATTCTACTTTTTATTTGATGCTCCCAATGAGTTCTTAATCCGGCCTTACATTTTGTAGGGGTAGCCAATTTTATCTTATAGTATAGCCATGTTTAATTTTACTTGATGAAGACTTACGTATTTCTCCATATGTAAATAAACCTGTAACAAAAAAACAACAACAATTTATTTTATTTTATTTCAAACACCCTAATATTTATGATTGTATGGTTAAGGTTTCATTTAATAATGTACTTTTCCTAGTTATAATTTTAGTAAATAATAAATATAGATTACATTATTTACTAAACTTTTATTAAAGCTATTGATAGCCTCTTAAAAATCGAATGGAAGAAAATGATTCATAATTAATTACGTGAATTTTCCAAGGTTTTATGTTTTATTTTCACAAACAAATTATTATATTTAATCTAGAAATAGTGATATTATTTTTAATGAGTGGCACTAATTTTTGCCATTAAAGACCCTTTAAGATGGTGTGGAAGTGTATTCTCTGATTATACAACAAAATAGAATGAGTGATCAAAGTATTAGATAAAACATGTTTTGATGAGCTTTATATCTGTCTTGTTACAATGGGGCTAAATGAGTTTGCACATGTTGATAGAGCTTTATGAGGTAATATTAGTATTAGTGCAATAAGCAAGATTAGGAGATCAACTTAGATTGAGAAACCCACAAAATGAGGAACTAGAGATTCAAAAGTTATAAACTAGTTGCTCTAACTGAGGTTGTTTAGATAAATGCAATAAAATGCAAGGTAGAAAGTAGTTAGTGACCGGAGGTAAATTTATCATCCCATTAATACAATTAGTTACTCATATAGCTCAAGATGTTCATTATAACTATATATTCTGGGAAATTCGTGACTATCCTATCATAGCTAGTAACCACTTCATTATTGTTTACAAACTTCGTAAACGTCAAGACCACCGGTAGTAGCTACACGTTATATTCCTAACACTTGGGATAGAGTTGTCCTAATTATTACAGCATTAAAATAATCATAAGTTCCACAAAAATATCCCCCTTATCAAAACTTGTAAGAAAGGTATACTGTAGAACCCGGATGTGTTGTTTCACACAAACTTAAGGAACCCTTCTTCTAAGTGGTACAAAATTGCAGTCAAACGTAAAGAGTCCAAGAGGCCAAGCAAGGACATGTCTGGCAAACAAGTAATATAGAGAAAGTATAACAACAAATAGAACAAGAGACAGTTTGATGGGGGAAAAAAAACCTAATTAGGCCGTGAACTGCTAATAGCGAACTTGTAATTTTTCTGGAGTTGACGTTCCCCGGTAATAGGAGACAGAAGGTCCCATCTAAACTAACAGAACAACTTCAGAGTGGCTAGGCATAATATTAAAAAACCCATAATAGCAATAAGTCGCTAAGCGACAATCAAGTAACGGCTAACCCATTAGAGGGGAATTCAAGAGAAGAAGTAAATAGTGTCTACACATTACACTGTTATATATATATATATATTTATAAAATAACATGTCCTGATTGATTGACTGACTGACTGACTGACTGACTGACTGATTCATCATCGCCGAGCGCAAACTATCAAGGCTACAAGCATGAAATTCGGACTGTATATTCATTATGTTATGTAGGCACCCACTAAGAAAGGATTTTAGAAAATTCCACCCCAAAGGGGTCAAAATAGGGGATGATAATATGTATGAAACTCCGTCATTTTGAAAGTTACATAAATAAAATTTTGTATTTCGGTTATTGACGTAAAACAAATAAATACGTGTTTCAGGAATTTTGGAAATTTTATTTAATAAGGGATGAAAAAGGGGGTGAAAGTTTCTATCGGACTCGCATTATTTTTGATCTGAGGTCAAGTTATGGTCATCAACGTAACGTAATATTTTAAATTAATCTGTAAATACATATGTCTATTTTCGTATTTGTATACAATCAACTTCCACGCGAGCAAAGCCGCGGGCAACAGCTATCTAGTAATATATATATATATATGTCATTCATATTATATTTATATATAAATATATAAATATAATATGAATGACAGTGTAATGTGTAGACATATATATACTAAAAGCTCTAGCTAACTCATTAAGCAGCGCTATGCCAAACTCTAAAAGACTATTCATACAAGGTACACAATGCAAAAATAAACTAGTTTAGTTTTGAAGGAACCAAATACCCTGTAAGCTAGGAATAGGCATACCTAGACAAATTGAACTAACAAATATTAAATAAATCTTAACCTTATACATGGATAGAGCAGAGTCGTTAAGCAACGGATTACTAGATATTAATATACAAACAACATCTTGACTAAGGTAAACAAATCATATTCAATACGATTACTGAAAATAAACTGATGATCCCGAGAGGGATAGCAATTGTAGCGTGCTAAATAAAACGGACTATCTCCCCTGGCAGGGTAGACTGACCGCGTTGACACTCATAAAATGTCCTTGTATCGATAGGGGCTAGCTGGAGCTGGTTATAGCCACAGTGGAGTGTGACACCATAGCGTCCCGGGCAGTTATCTCTTGTAGCTAGTAAATTAGACGAAGAAAGACAACGTTATTATTATTATTAGCACCGCGTCTTACTACCCGTTCGGGTTATACGCACTTACGCTAATGTGTAATGGTAGGGTGATTGTGAGATGAAATGAAGGACCTACAGTTTAACGTGGAATCCGAACCACGGTGGCGACCTGGCATTCCACACATTCACAAGATGTCTTGTCAGAGGTGAAGGAAGGGTTTGGCAATCAGATAAATCTTTGCCGGGACCGAGGATTGAACCCCCGGCCGCCAGCATAGAAGTCTGACACCTTACCCCTAGACCACCAGGTCACCTAAGACAACGTTATTAACACGTTCAGCCAAGGAGATTGAATATTGTTCTGTATATATTTAGACGATACATTATGTTAAATAGTCTCCCAGATTGACACCAGGGATGGTACGGCACTCCGCATGGTCTTTCTCGCTCTGTTGTTTAAAAAGGGAGATATTTACTCAAAACTCGTAAGATATGTGAAACCAAATAATATACAATAGCAAACCCAAGCATAAATTGCACTATACTTATGTAAAACAATTTTTTGAGTCCGGATTTTAAATTTTATAATTTTATTTTTAAAGAATTAATGTCTTAATTTGTAAGTTTGGACCAATAAAATATATCAATTTTGGGTCTACAAGGGTCAACACCAAGGAATGAAAGAAGTATTGTGACTATATCTTTTATTATCAGTACGTGATAATAAAGTAACTAGAATCTCTTCCTTATATTATTGCACTATTCAAAGCTATATGCACGTAATCTTATGCGTTTTTTTCAATCTAACAACCAGTACGTAGATACTTACACACTATTTAATTACTCTACTTTGCGTTATTTCAAAATATGGATGACGCCATATAAATTCGAAAGGTTACAACAGGGATCTTTTTCCTTAATAACCCTATATTTTGAGTTATATTAAAAGAAAATAGAAAAATGTGTGAATATGTAACATTAGCTCATTTTCAACGTTTTTTAAAACATATTTGCATATCTACGAGAATAGGCTTAATGAAAAAGGGATCTGGTTTTAGCCTTCCCCTAACAAACACTGTATTTTTTGTTAAACTAATAACATAAAATTTTAAGATATTCGAGAACTAGTGACAAAATTTCCTCAATACCTTGAGATTTTCCTTAGTTTTCTTTCCTTTATTTCTTATTGATAAGCCAAAGGGTGGCTGTAGATGAAGGGTGAAAGGGGGGATCAACTTATATAGAATATGGAATTAGTTCCAGGAAACGACACAGACCACGGTATTTTAAGCCATGTGACCTAACAGCGATTTATAATTTCTCGCTGACCAAGACGGTCGCCTTAAGTACTTTGTAAATATTAGTCTAATGACTTGTTACGTCATGTTCCAGGCTGTGACACTGGTTTTGGTAATCTGTGTGCCCGAAGACTTGACGCCCTTGGAGTAACAGTGTATGCTGGTTGCCTAATGCCTGAAGGTGCAGGAGCCCAAGAGTTGAAGAGTGATACATCCTCCAAGCTTCACATCGTGCTTTAGACGTCACCAAAGAGAAAGATGTTAAGAAAGCAGTGGAATATGTTAAGTCATCACAAGGAGATCAAGGTATATTCCGTTCACGATAGGTTTTAACCTGGATGACAGTTCGAAAATTATATGTTTAGGTTTTGGGTTGCCAACACTTGTAAAAGATCACAGTTTTGTTATAAATGTAAAGATATTTAATTACCTGTTATATATTACATTTAAAATAACTTAAACTTAAGTTTTCTCATACTATTTCATTTTTATTGGTTTTATTTATTTAATTTTTCAAATTTAAACTGAACTTTATTGACTGTGTTGACTATCCTTTTCCAGTCTTTTTATCATTTTATTGTAATTAATTATTTGCATGCAATTAAAAACTATTTTTTAATGATGCCAAAGAAGTATAACTTCTCACGCGCGTACATAAGTACACACACCCAATTTTTTTAAATAATTTCTTTTTATCCAACTCGAAACAATATTTTAAACATAATTTAAAGTACTTATTTTTCGTTTTGGAACGTTACTGATTTTGTGTAATATAGTGCACACATCAATATATTTTAATACAGGCATCGTATTTACTTGGAAAAGAGAAAATTGTTGTCATTTTTATACATACAATAAATGTTTTTATGATTATTTTATCGTATTTTGAAATATTTAACTGAATAAAATATTTTCATCAACTGCGTATTTGCATCATTGTAAAAAAACTGTTTACCGTTATGTTCAATCATATGGTTTAGATTCTTCAGTCGCCATTTTGAAGCTATGCTCGCTAGAAGTTTTTGTGAAAGTGGTATTAATATTATTTTTAAGGGGAATAAAACTATAAATAAACTTTGTGTCCGTCCTCAAATAAATATATAAGTAATATTGGCCTAAATTACTGTAGTTAACTATCACATTAATATATTACCATCTGTTTTCATTACAGTGATCCAAAGTGATAGATGTCAGCTGTTGGCGTAGTGATATATTAGGGATTACTTCTAGTAACATTTCGAGCTGTCATCAAGGTAAACTTAGCTCGTGAATGACTTATAGTTATCAACAAGCCAAGGGCAAGGGAGAAGATGGAGGTCATATGGAACCCAGCTTAGATCTTTATTATATAGAAAAGAAGTGAGGGAGGTCAGGGGAGGTTAGTACCGCGTACACCCGGTTGGGTTACAGGCCTTATTACGCTAGTGTGTTAAGAATGAGTAAGGTTGAATTTAGAGGAAATTTACCTCATTTTCATTGAGGAAGAATGGGAAACGATCTATAAAAATAAAACCCAACTTTTCAGTACACCTATCCAGGGTTAGATTCTGTAACTTCTGGTCATTGGCAGATTAGTCTCTTTCGAGAGTGACCCCTTACACTATTTGACCACCAAAGTGGGTCAGAGGGTGGTGGGGGGAGTCAAACAGAGAGATAATTATTTAAAGACCACCATACACCATAAATAAAACATATGGAATTGTTGGAGAATCTATTTTAAATCTTTTTTCTTGCTATCCAGGGTGTACTCAAGAGCGTAGGCCAGATTTTTTCCAAGGGGGTAGGGGGTGAGGAGGAGGTAGGAAGGCAACTTTACCTACAACTCGTAATGAAGTACTAAAAATAAGCAACATATTCACTTTTCCTTTGCTTTCATTTCCAGTAATTTAAAGGGGCGAGCGCCCTTCCACTCTACCCTGGCACACCCGGGCTACACCCATAGAAGTGCTTAGAAAATTCTGTCAAAATCTTCAGTCATTTTAAAACTAGGAAGTTGAATACAATATTAACATTAGGGAATACCTTTCATGCGGTTGACGAACATATTTTAAAAAATTACAAAGAACATGCCTTCTTTTTTTTCATCTTACTAAAACTATTAAAACAAATTTTCTTGGATGTAAACACACAGAAAGATTTAAACTAAGATGAGTTTTTTCACACGTAAAATTCATCTTATCGAAAAAATCTTAAGCTAAAAAAAAGTTTTCAAGTAGCTGTCCCGACTAGTCTACTTTCCCACACTCAGGGCAAGCAGGTGTCTACACAGTCTACACACAAAAGTTGTTTTTACCTTGGCTAGTACCAGTTGTACCATCATATAAAGAGTGAACACTTTTTGGGTCATCTTTCCCGTTATTTAAAAACAAATTATTTAAGTTATTGAAAAACCAATTACGCCCAAAAATAACTTTACCAACGTACTGTACATTTTACTTCTACTTTTAGTTAAGTATTTTTATTTATTTAATTTAAGATGGGCTGCGGGAGGGGGTTGGGGGCACAGTGTAGCTGCCAATGAGTGGACTGTATTTTTTATTAACACATTTTAAGGTGGACTGTATTTTATTTACATTTCCTAGAACTCCATTTTAAAAATGTCTTTGTCTATAACTCATAAACAGCTCATTTTAAAATAATAATTCTTTCACATAAAATATTTGTATTTCTGATAGTACTACAACTTATAATTGATAAGCTATTTATTATTTAATAGAGGGTAGAGATACATGTAATTTGGAGATACTCACTTATGTAAAGTCCCATTTAAAAGATTTTGTCGAAAAAATGAGTAATGACTTTTTTTTTTGTAATGTTAAATTGAGAAGACATTAATTTTAATCAAAATCGCTAGAGTTAATTTTGAAAAAATCAATTTTTTATTCTTTTGTTCTTAAATAAACTGCCCTTATTTTTAAGGGCATACCAATGATTATAAAATCATCTTTATGGAACCTTTTGAAAATCCTATATATCATATTATGCCCGATCGGTAAAATGGTATCGACTTTGTGCCGAGGAGCAAAAAGACAGACATAAAACGACTTTTTATCGGATTCATTCAACATCCATCAACATTTTAAAACATGCTTTAGTGACCACATTGTATAAGGCGTCAGTGTTTGATAGATCAGACTACCTAAAACAGGACGATTGGGGTTCAAGTCCTGCTCAGGTATACTGAGAGAGTTTTTAACAAAATAATTTTCTACTATCCATCCACGCAAATGCTGCTACACCTCCTCTATATTCAATCTTCCTCATCCCTAACTCATTAGCGTAATTAATAAGTACGCGTATACTTTGAATAGGTAGTAAGATGCTATGTAAACAAAAACCCAACAACCTTACATTCAATTGTTTTACGATCACAATACTTTCTATCTCCTGGGTTTTGATAGAATGTAAAGGCAAGAGATTTCTGAAATAAACTGATGTTTACAAAAAATAACTTTTCTAAACTCTATTTATAGCGGATAAGAATTTAATGTAATACCAACGTTATGAATTGTACACTAGGAATCGATTATAAAAGCTATAATTATTGAAGAAAATCATTTCAACTTCTTGCGCATTATGTGCTATGTATTATTCGCTATTATTTATGCACTGTACATGAATATAAAATGTTGGTGGACAGGACTTACCGCAGTGTCTAAATTCAAATCAGTATGTTTATTATTATTATTAATATTAATATTATTATTATTATTAATATTATTATTATTATTATTATTATTATTATTATTATTATTATTATTATTATTAGCACCGCGTTTTACTACCCTTCGGGTTATACGCACTTACGCTAATGTGTAATGTTAGGGTGATTGCCTCCTTGATAGCGAATTTTTCACCCGGTACTGCACGGAGCGTTCCCCGTGTTGAAGAACTCAAGCTTTCTCAATAATTTTAACATGGAGGCTGTGAGTGAGAATGGTGTGTCTGTGAGCACGGTTAGAATCACGGTATGACTTGTAAGGTCTGTACACGAATCAATTAGTTCTCTCAATCATTTTAACATGGAGGCTGTGAGTATGGAGTGTCTGTGAGCACGGTTAGAATCACGGTATGACTTGTAAGGTCTGTACACGAATCAATTAGTTCTCTCACCTGACTTATGTGATTACAACTGGGGACCTTCCGTATGCACAAACTAAAAAAGGTGAATTGTTTAGCTGGGGAGAGGAATTTGGACAAAACTTTCAAGATATTAAATCACTGTCTAAATATTGCACCAACTTAGCGTGAATTACACCATCTGACCCGTTTGTTGTAAACAACAATAATAGCACAACGGAGATAAAGGATTACTAAGTCAGTTACGATAAGACACGAATAGTATAGTAAATTATTTAAACTGGTTTTAACGGTCAACAAGAAATTATCAATCGCTTCCAAGCCACGTGGCTTAAATACAACGGTATGTGCCGTTTTATGGAACTACTTCTCTGTTCTATCTGAGCTTGTAGTCCCTTTCGCCCTTAACCTACATCCACCCTTTGTAATGTCATTAAGAAAGAGGAGAAAGAAAACCGGGAAATTTCGTGTCTAAAGGTAAAGAGGAAATCTGGCCGCCAGTTCCAAAATATATTAAAACTTTCTGTTGTGAGCCTCTCAAATAATAACTTTTTTTTTAGACGAAGAGTAAATCTAGAACCCTTTTTCATCGAGCCTAGTCTCATAACTCCAAAAATAGGTTTAAAAATGTGTTGAAAACAAGCTAATATCACATTTTCACACATCTTTTCTATTAATAAAACTCAAACAATAGTGCTGTCGAAATAAAAGATTAGTTTTTAATCTAAAAAAAAATTAGTTTGCTGTGAACCATATTTTGAAATAATGTGTATTATAATTTAATTTTGGCGTTAGAGTTTAAAGTCTGCGTGGCAAATTCTTTCTTATTGAGGCCCCCTTAACAAAGCAAGAATAGTTTCTGTGTGACGAGCTTGGACGATATATGACAATCTATGACGAACGTGTGAAGGAAAGATCCACCCTAATATTCTTTAGTTGCAGAGATTTCCTGAATCAAAGGGCTAAGTAATTAGGTGACTTAAGTTCGATATCAAATTCGCTGGACAGGTGAGTATTATGTAATTACGATTGTGCTTTCAAGATAACATTGTAGAATAATATGGAATATCAAAGCAAGCCATTTACCTAAATTATGTGTCGTGACGTCAGAATAGGCACTGAAGCACTAAGAACTGCAAGAAGGGTGGAATCAATTCCGTACCTTCGCAGTGGAATAACAACTAGACACAGTATGTGAACCAAGCTTTGTACTCCAACGAAACTCAACTGAAGACAAATATCTTTCCAGGGCGTGTCTTAGCTTTTAAATACTGATGGAAACCCAATTAAGTGAGAAAGGAATGTTTTACGTTTTGTATCGTGCTTAGTATTAGAATAAACTTCACGTGATAGTACATGTTATTGTTAATTTAGTACAATAAATTTTGGGTCAGTATGATGGAAACGTTATTTCAGCAAACCAAGTATAAGAAGAAAAAAAAAAGCTATTCATTCTTAGTACTTACAACTTATATTAATTTATTCAGTATATTGAAATGATACTTAGATACTTATTAGTTGACATTTGTCAATCTTTAAGATGCTATGTGACGTCACAAATAAATTTTCAATGCCTAATAAATTTAATTATGTTTATGTTCAAAAATACATACACCAGAAAAATTAATATTTCCCTTTATGATGAAATAGTTCTGTCCAAATAATTATTTTTAGTTTCATATTAATATCATACCTTGAATCCATAGGACATGTTGCACATACATATATTTTATTCTTTAAACTTTTGTATAAGTTAGCTGAAAAAAAAACCCCCAACCTTTTAATACAATATTAAAATTTGCATTGAGGATTCTAGTAGATTCGAACCCAAATATAGTAGGAATTTAAACTAACTAATACCAATACAAAAGGCATTTATATAACAAATGTTATTTTTAGGTCGAAATACGGTTCCTGGGTTGGTTCCATAATCAATGCCCAAACACGCCATCGTGTCTTTTATTGACGGCCTCCGTCGGGAGATGAGAGAATGGTCGGTCACTGTCCATGGCATTGAGCCCATGATGTACAGGTTGGTGCAATAACCGGTGGGTAATGGCCCAGCACAGCCCTGGGAACTAGTTCTGTCAATTTACACTAATAGTTTTAGATATGAAGAAGGATATATTTATAGGAAGTTGTTGGGTCCTCGCACCACAGTGAATGAATCCCTACTATTGTCTGTTCACGGTAGGAATTGACTTCTGAAAGGCCTTTTTCCCTACCATAAATCTATTATATAGTAGGATATTGGTAGGAAAAAAGACCTTTCAGAGAGTAATTCCTATCGTGAATGGAGTTTACATCCCCCCTCGCGCTTATATAGTGACCGTAAAGACTATGCTCGCGCTTATATAGTGACCGTAAAGACTACGCTCGCGCTTATATAGTGACCGTAAAGACTACGCTCGCACTTATATAGTGACCATAAAGACTACCCTCACGCTTATATAGTGACCGTAAAGACTACCCTCACGCTTATATAGTGACCGTAAAGACTACCCTCGCGCTTATATAGTGACCGTAAATACTACCCTCGCGCTTATATAGTGACCGTAAAGACTACCCTCGCGCTTATATAGAGACCGTAAAGACTACGCTCGCACTTATATAGTGACCGTAAAGACTACGCTCGCGCTTATATAGTGACCGTAAAGACTACGCTCGCGCTTATATAGTGACCGTAAAGACTACGCTCGCACTTATATAGTGACCATAAAGACTACGCTCGCGCTTATATAGTGACCGTAAAGACTACCCTCGCGCTTATATAGTGACCGTAAAGACTATGCTCGCACTTATATAGTGACCGTAAAGACTACGCTCGCACTTATATAGTGACCGTAAAGACTACGCTCGCGCTTATATAGTGACCGTAAAGACTACGCTCGCGCTTATATAGTGACCGTAAAGACAACCCTCGCGCTTATATAGTGACCGTAAAGACTACACTCGCGCTTATATAGTGACCGTAAAGACTACGCTCGCACTTATATAGTGACCGTAAAGACTACGCTCGCGCTTATATAGTGACCGTAAAGACTACCCTCGCGCTTATATAGTGACCGTAAAGACTACGCTCGCGCTTATATAGTGACCGTAAAGACAACGCTCGCACTTATATAGTGACCGTAAAGACTACGCTCGCGCTTATATAGTGACCGTAAAGACTACCCTCGCGCTTATATAGTGACCGTAAAGACTACGCTCGCGCTTATATAGTGACCGTAAAGACTACGCTCGCGCTTATATAGTGACCATAAAGACTACGCTCGCACTTATATAGTGACCGTAAAGACTACCCTCACGCTTATATAGTGACCGTAAAGACTACCCTCACGCTTATATAGTGACCGTAAAGACTACCCTCGTGCTTATATAGTGACCGTAAATACTACCCTCGCGCTTATATAGTGACCGTAAAGACTACCCTCGCGCTTATATAGAGACCGTAAAGACTACGCTCGCGCTTATATAGTGACCGTAAAGACTACCCTCGCGCTTATATAGTGACCGTAAATACTACCCTCGCGCTTATATAGTGACCGTAAATACTACCCTCGCGCTTATATAGTGACCGTAAATACTACGCTCGCACTTATATAATGACCGTAAAGACTACCCTCGCGCTTATATAGAGACCGTAAAGACTACGCTCGCGCTTTATAATGACCGTAAAGACTACCCTCGCGCTTATATAGTGACCGTAAATACTACGCTCGCGCTTATATACTGACCGTAAATACTACGCTCGCGCTTATATAGTGACCATAAAGACTACCCTCACGCTTATATAGTGACCGTAAATACTACCCTCGCGTTTATATAGTGACCGTAAAGACTACCCTCGCGCTTATATAGTGACCGTAAAGACTACCCTCGCGCTTATATAGTGACCGTAAATAATACGCTTGCGCTTATATAGTGACCGTAAATACTACCTTCGCGCTTATATAGTGACCATAAAGACTACCCTCGCGCTTATATAGTGACCATAAATACTACCCTCGCGCTTATATAGTGACCGTAAAGACTACGCTCGCGCTTATATAGTGACTGTAAAGACTACGCTCGCGCTAATATAGTGACCGTAAAGACTACGCTCGTGCTTATATAGTGACCGTAAAGACTACGCTCGCACTTAAAAAGTGACCGTAAATACTACCCTCGCGCTTATAGAGTGGCCGTAAAGACTACGCTCGCGCTTATATAGTGACCGTAAAGACTACCCTCGCGCTTATATAGTGACCGTAAATACTACCCTCGCGCTTATATAGTGACCGTAAATACTACCCTCGCGCTTATATAGTGACCGTAAATACTACCATCACGCTTATATAATGACCGTAAATACTACCCTCGCGCTTATATAGTGACCGTAAAGACTACGCTCGCGCTTATATAGTGACCGTAAAGACTACGCTCGTGCTTATATAGTGACCGTAAAGACTACGCTCGCGCTTATATAATGACCGTAAAGACTACGCTCTCGCTTATATAGTGACCGTAAAGACTACCCTCGCGCTTATATAGTGACCGTAAATACTACCCTCGCGCTTATATAGTGACCGTAAAGACTACGCTCGCGCTTATATAGTGACCGTAAAGACTACCCTCGCGCTTATATAGTGACCGTAAAGACTACCCTCGCGCTTATATAGTGACCGTAAAGACTACGCTCGCGCTTATATAGTGACCGTAAAGACTACCCTCGCGCTTATATAGTGACCGTTAAGACTACCCTCGCGCTTATATAGTGACCGTAAATACTACCCTCGCGCTTATATAGTGACCGTAAAGACTACCCTCGCGCTTATATAGTGACCGTAAAGACTACCCTCGCGCTTATATAGTGACCGTAAAGACTACCCTCGCGCTTTATATAATGACCATAAAGACTACCCTCGCGCTTATATAGTGACCGTAAAGACTACCCTCGCGCTTATATAGTGACCGTAAAGACTACGCTCGCGCTTATATAGTGACCGTAAAGACTACCCTCGCGCTTATATAGTGACCGTAAAGACTACCCTCGCGCTTATATAGTGACCGTAAAGACTACCCTCGCGCTTATATAATGACCATAAAGACTACCCTCGCGCTTATATAGTGACCGTAAAGACTACGCTCGCGCTTATATAATGACCGTAAAGACTACCCTCGCGCTTATATAGTGACCGTAAAGACTACCCTCGCGCTTATATAATGACCATAAAGACTACCCTCGCGCTTATATAGTGACCGTAAAGACTACCCTCGCGCTTATATAGTGACCGTAAAGACTACCCTCGCGCTTATATAATGACCATAAAGACCACCCTCGCGCTTATATAGTGACCGTAAAGACTACCCTCGCGCTTATATAGTGACCGTAAAGACTACCCTCGCGCTTATATAGTGACCGTAAAGACTACCCTCGCGCTTATATAGTGACCGTAAAGACTACCCTCGCGCTTATATAGTGACCGTAAAGACTACCGCTGCGGGGAGGATATGGCGGTCGTAGCGACAGTCACAGGTGTCCGGTTGAAGACAAATTCTTTATTATAGTCAAAGCTACAGAAAGGAATGTTACATCACTTAGACAAAGACATGAGGAACAGAGATCAGCAAATAGAGTATAGTCAAGGAGTCAGCCTTTCTGATCACTGGGATGATTTCCCTGCGTGGAGGGAGAGTGGAAAACAATTTTGTAAAAATCCATCCTCAGTACACTCGACCAAGATCATCGGCAGCTTAGTCTACTGTGAGAATAGCGCCTTAGACAATGTGGCCCCAGGAGCGTGTTAAATTGTAGTTACCGGTATACTTGTATTTTAGGACCCTCTTTTAAAAATTGTCCAAGGTAAAGTATACTTTAGTTTAATCGTGTGCCAAACAAATACACGTTAGTAAGAAAGCCACAATAAACGTATGTATTATTGGTTATCTAACTGTAGGGCACGCCCACATCAGGGGAATGAGGTAAAGAGCTGAAGAATTCTTTCGCCGTGGACATAAGGATAGAAAACAGCCCGTCCCCCTCTGAGGTTAAATGGTCGGAGTGCTTGACTCCGATGAATAGTTAATTATATTTATATTTAGAAGCCCAAACACATAAAAACTGTTTTAAGAATCAATTATATAAGCTATTTTTACCTGATTTGGTGGCCGCATGGTCTAGGGGGTTACTCTCGAACTAGACTAGACTATCATTTATGAGGAGATCATGGTTCAATTCCAGTTTGGTGTGCTGAGGGTGTTTTATACTAAATGGTTTACCAATCTTTCTCGCCACGTTAATGCTGGCACACTTCCTTTAAATTAGACCTTCCTCACTCCTAATACATTAGCGTAATCAGTAGATAAGAATAAAACCCGAATGGGCAGTAAAACGCGGTGCTAAAAATAAATACATTAGACTTTAAGTTACGCCGGAGAGAAGAAAATCCAAAGAATTTTAGGGTGCAGCGAACTTTTGGGTCCCCATAAAAAAAAAAACGGATTTCAACCCACATTTTTATATGTTCAGGACACTCCAAGGAACCATTTGGTTTATATTTCATTCTTATCTTCATTGCCCAGAAGTGTCTAAGGCTATAAAAGAAAGAAAGAAAGATTTTTTGAAACGTAGGAACCAATATTTATTACATTTATTAAAGTTCTATCTTTTAATATTTGTGAAAATAGAGCGGTTGAAGGTTGCAAAATTCATTAGAAATAATTAATTAATCAACTCCACCTATTTTAAAAGTAGTTTAAAACAAGTATTTTGGTTTTAAATAAAATGCTCAAATTACTCTTGATAATCAATGTGGGTTTTTTTCCCTCCCTGCAGGACTCAGTTGACAGATATGGAATCGTACAGAAAATTCTTGAAACAACAATGGAGCGAGTTGGCGGAAGAAGTTAGACAATAATACGGCGACTCGTATATAGACCAATATATGGTAACTTTGCTTCAGATAATATTTTCTCAGACATTCAATAATACAGTAACAGGGTGATACAGTAACAGGATGATACAGTAACAGGGTGATACAGGAGATACAGTCTGATCGAAGGAAATATTACGAGCCCACTCATAATCTGGGATATAATTACTACCCACAACAGCTTTAAAGAAAAAATATTTTATCTTAGCTGTACATTTGTTTAGAAGGTTAAATGGTGACCTGGGGGTCTAGGGATTAGGTGTAAAGACTACTGTGTTAGGGGTCCGGGGTTAAATCCTTCGTCCAGGCACAGATTTATTTAATTGCCAAACCCTTCCTTCACCTCTGACAAGACGTGTATTAATCACAACTTGTGAATGTGTGGAGTGCCAGGCCTCCACCGTGGTTCGGATTCCACGTTAAACTGTAGGTCCTCCATTTCATCTCACAATCACCCTACCATTACACATTAGCGTAAGTGCGTATAACCCGAACGGGTAGTAAGACGCTGTGATAATATAATAATAATAATAATAATAATAATAATAATAATAATAATAAAAATAAAAATAATAAGGTTAATTTTGAAATCTCTAGAAAAAAAAATTCGACTGGGTATGAATTTTTATAGTTTTCCCTAAATGGTTTTCCCTCTCCCTCCATCTAAATTCAAACTTCCTCATTCTTAACACATTAGTGTAATTAGTGTAATTAGTACATAAGCGTGTAGGCAGAATGGTTAGTAAGACGTGGTGATATTATAATAATAGTGTGGATAGCGAATATGTGTGTACCCCAATTTTCTTATCTGAGAACTATAAAAAGTTACCAATATCGATTTTAATATATTCTTAAGTGTACACATGTGTGCTTCTAGTACCCGGCATTGACCAGGGTAGCCGCGCAATGCATTTTATTTGTTTAAAACGGCAAGATAAAGGCGCTGATCATTTTATCTCTTCCTACCCAATTTTTAATAAATTTAGAACCCGCTTCGTTGATCGCATGGTCTAACGCGCTATTCTCGCAGTAGACTAGACTGCCGTATGACGGGTAGATCGAGGTTAGAATCTTGGTCGGGACCAATGAAGGTGGAAAAGAAAACGGATAAGGGTTTCATTTTACCTCAACTTTAATATGTTTTCATCAGTTTTTTTTAAAGTCTAAGAGTTAATAAACATGTAATAGTACTTTAAATTAATATAACGTGCATTTAGCATATTTATAGATTTTGGTTGACTTAGTTTCACATAACATTTCAAATTATGGGTCTATCTAATAATACCATCCCGCTCATATAATTTTAAATGGTGGGTTGTGCAAAACTGTGCGTGACGACAGTAAAATCAAAGTTGACAGTCAATAATAAAACAGTTGCCAGTCCAACCTCCCGCAACAGGGTCAAAATACGACGTCGCGATGATGTATTGCCTGCATCTTTGGATTCAAGCTATTTTAAGGACGTGGAAGGGGTGTATCAGCATCATTAGTGACGATTGGGATAGTTTTACATTTATTTGCGTTCTTGCTGATGAAACTGACAAGGATGCATTGAAAGGCAACGACGCACAAGTAGATAATTCGAATACAGCCTAGGATAGCTTAGGCTAAGTTAGGCTAGGTAGGTTAGGTTAAATTAAGTTAAGCTTGATATGTTATATTAGGTTAAATTAGTTAGGG
>JBCFYV010004393.1:0-20742 GCA_039000515.1 Timema cristinae
AATTGATACTGGAGCTGGTGCTTCAGTTTTAGGAATATGTGATAAGATGTTACCAGCTTTTTCCATACCCACTGTGTAGGGAGTTGATAAAAATGCCGTGCCACATCTGAATTTGGTAGAACACGCGATAGGAGTGCTGACGCGCAGCAGCAGAAGTCTGAGGTAGTTTAGACAACAGCACAGTATTGTCAGCCTTACCAACAAGAATGGTGAAGGCTAAAAATATAGAGTGGTGGAGACTTTGTTCTGCAAGAGGAGCTTTGTATAAAGCAAGAATAAATTGCTCTCCCGCGCTTACAATTTTCTTATGGCTCGCTACTTGGCTATTAAATATTGGTACAATACCTTGCAAATCATTTCTGCTGTTGAATAAGTTGATCGTCTGTGATTTCCTTTGAAAAAAAAAAATATATATATATATGTCGAAGTGTTATCACAACCGCTAAAAGTGTTGGTAATTAGCATTGCTTTTTTGGATTTCTTCAAAAGTTTCAACGACTGTAAATCATGAAAAATGTAAATTATTTTTGTCCTTGTACCCTTGTTATTCTTTAAGAAATTTAATACCTTTATTGGAAGGAGAAAGAGCAATAGCAAGAGTTAGTAGGTCGATATCTTGTCCTATGATGACATCTGTTTCACCTTGATAAAATTTTCGACAGCAGTTTGTATAGTTAACAATTCAACATCATCCACATCAACAATGACTCTAATTCCTTTGATCTCAAATTTTTCAACTAGTTGCAAAATTAAACGCTCCTTGTTGGTGAGATTGTTCAGGAGTTTCTGATGTATTTCAAAGACAGGTGTGTTTACATTGAAAATAATTTCAGGTGATATGCGTTGCATTTGCTGTAGTTGACGTTCCATAATCTTTGTGCTATTAGTATTATCTGAGTAACCATCAAATACAAGGGTTACTCTTTGACCATAGTGTTTTCTAACATAATCTACGTAAGTGATGTAAATCTTCGCAAATACCTCACTTAGGCCATATTAAGAATATGGAAAGAGGCATTGAAGCGAGCTCATAAGTAAATCCGGTTTTCAAATCCTGGGTCGAATGATCAGTACAGATAATTCATTGAAATACCAGGGTTTAATCAATTTGAATGTCGTTGTCTTTTACATTAACTGTATTGTTCACGAAGGAAATTGGCTTTGCCCGATTTGAACGACTCATCTTAAAAGTCTTAAGCAAGCTTCCTTCTGTTACAGTGTCGTTTAATGAATTTTCGCCAATATATTTGCTCTGCAGCAATCAATGTATTATGTAGTGACACAAGATTGGAGTTATAATGAATGGTGAATGTCATTGTAGCCATTGCATAAGTTTTTCACAGTCCTCTTTGGCTGTACCCATTCTTAAATCTAGCAACTCGACGTGCTGATGGCTGCTCTCAGTATTTAATGCACACCATTTCTCTATAGTGGTATACACATTATATTCTACTGGCAAGCCAAAGATACGTTTGTTTAGAAGACTGTCAGTGAAGCCTCTTACATGGGTGATAGCTCCCATACTTTTCATGTATTTAATTAGAGTCTGTTTTATGGTCATATCTGACCATGCACACACCAGTGTTTCTCAGAGCGATGAATGTTGAAAAAGCCTTCTTTTGTGAATTTTTGGAACACCCAGACCATCAATATTTTTGAAAGGAATTCATATCTTGAAGATAGTTTATAAGACTTGGCATATAGAAAATGGCCACATGCATGAAAAATTTGAAGCACAATCTAGATGCAACTCCCAATCACTCCAACGCTCCTATTCAATCAAATGCATCACAAAATTAACAAGCTCAAAATACGGTAACCATAATTGTGCTGTTTTCCCCAATTCTTGAAGCTTTTTAATGTGTTCAGAAAACTTCAATTTTAGGTTTTCAACAGTAAGATCACTTTGTACATTGTCAAACTTAGGTGGAGTGGTTTAAAAATTGATGAGAATTTACTGCATGTGTTTTTTGTTAGCATCTTCAATATCTATTTCATTGATAATTATTTCAGACGAATCAGTGTACGTCAAGAAATGAGCTCGAATTGCTCTGGCATATGCATAATCAGCAAGCATATGGGGTACTGAAGCCGAAGCGTTTATTGTTGACCACAATTTGGATAGTGACAAATTTAAAAAAATTAATAAAAAAATGGCATAATCGATGGACAATTTAAGTCCTAATAATTTTTCGCGTAAAATGAGTAGTTTCCAAGTAAATCCCACATAAAAACAGTGATAGGCATGTATTTAATAATGATTTTCAACCTACTCTTGTCTTTTTTTGCGAGTAATATTCATTACACACAAAACATGACTAAACATTTCTTGTTGTAGATTTTATTTCAAACTTTTTTTATACCAGCAGATAAATGAGCCTAATCGTATTTGGGCGGGTTTTTCCAAGGGTGGAAGCTACCACGGTGGGTGAGAGAACTTTCTTTTATTTCATTTCTAACGCCTTCAACAATGTTCCTGCCAAGTTTCAAAACTTAATGAATGTTTCCGTTAATAAAACCTTATTTCATTGGACTAAGTGTGTTCTAGAATATATTAATATCCTCAGAGCAACCCCACCTCCAACAATTGATTTTAAATTTTATCCAGAGTAAAACAACATTTGTTGATTTGAATTTACTAACTTTATAGATATATTAAAATTATTTATTTTGCAATAATTTTGAAAACATATCTGTTAGATAGGCTCTTAAAGGTTTTCACTCTCTCGATTAGCTTGTTTAGGACTTCTTTCAAATAAGTATGCATTTTTTATGTTCAAAAACCCATTAATTTAGTTTTTAAATAATCACCTACACATAACATTTCAAAGTCATTGTATGAAAGATAACGTGTTTTGTTTTTAAATAAGAATAATGCGGTAGTAAACGCAGGCTCACTTATCTTTTGTGTATTAAAAAAAATCTATATTTATCAACACAATTAAGAAATAAAAGGTTAATTAATTTTCAGTCAAATAAGATTTATATATATATATATATATAGTTTAGTTGGGATTTGAACACGTGAATCTTTGGTCATGCTATTATTATTATTATTATTATCACGTCTTACTAACCGTTCGGGTTATACGCACTTACGCTAATGTGTAATGGTAGGGTGATTGTGAGATGAAATGGAGGACCTACAGTTTAACATGGAATCCGAACCACGGTGGAGGCCTGGCATTCCAAACATTCACAAATTGTGATTAATACACATCTTATTAGAGATGAAGAAAGGGTTTGGCAATCAGATAAATCTGTGCCGGGACCGAGGATTGAACCCCGGACCCCAGCACAGAAGTCTGACACCTTACCCCTAGACCGCCAGTTCACCGTCACGCTACTGAATCAACCACAATGATACATACATTTCCACGACACATTATGAGAAATTTTTAAATGTGAAGCAAACAAACCCTTTGTTGTGAAGGATTCCACAAGTAATCAAAAATTTTTTTGATTTTTTACCTATATAAACATATTTTGAACAATGGCATGTTTATTTCAACAAATTCATTCACAAAAGTTTGCAACTGAAGCAGAAGAGACACGCTAAACCTCGTACATACCCAAAAATGGTGGTTCATTGTGTTTGTTTCTCTCTCTCTTTTTTACTCGTGTCTGGTTGGCTATTATCACTGCCATAAGGGAGAATGACTAGCAAGTACTCATCCAAGGTATGTATCGAGGCTATTCTATCTGTTTGGTGTCACAGCTGCCATCTGTCAGTCTTGTGTGGAACTAATAAATAAATTTTGTTTGTTTCTTCTTCCGTCTAGTAGATGACAAACATCCTTACTTTTTGTCTGCCATTTTGTGGATACAATTCAGGATTTTACCAAAGAAGCTTATTTGAAAACAGTCTGAATGAAGACCATTCAGCGTGAATACAATTCAGGTTTTTGTGCATATAAATCAGGTAGATATAATTCAGGTTTTTTCTTAAACGTGTTTATTTGAAAACATGTTGAATAGAGACCATTCAGAGTGGATACAATTCAGCTCCCTCAACATAAGTACTAAGAGTATTCCAAGAAAGATATGTTTCATTCAAGAGAGACACAAGGGAGGGAATTGATTGCCACAATTGTATTGGTCCTGTTTTCAACAATCATTTGTATGTCAGTTCAGTTTTCATTAGGCGATTATCCAATAAAACATAGGACTCACTATTTTATATAGATATTCATTTATGATTTATGGGTATTTATAGTTTTATTTAAAATGAGTGTGCACCTATGTTTACCCTGAAAGGCAGCAGCAAGAGTGAAGAAAGGATGAAAGGGGATTGGGGTGTCCAAAACACCCCTGCAATTAAATGGCTAGGAGGGGTCCATGTATATTTATAATAACTTTCATTGGCAAAAGTTATATAACATTTTCCAGCAGACTCATCTCAGAAAAATTAACTTTATATGTTCTTGGTAGCAAGCTTGCCTTGTTGGATTACACTATGGTGCAGATTATAAGATAAAGCCATAGTGTAAACGGCCACGTTAAGATTGCTATCGTTAAGAGTAAACAGAGCGTATACATGTACAAAAGGCCACGCTAGGCCAACATTTCAGGGGGTTTAAGTTTGGGTGGCACAACCTCTCAACTGCCATAGGCAAAGAAAAATTTCAAATATTAAATGACTCTAGAAGTTATCTGGAGTTTAATTTAATGGCAGGGATTAAATACTTTAAGTGCTATCAATTTGTTTAACATTTAGAAACTTATATAGTCCCTTCTCCCTCGAAGTTTGAAAATGTATATTGGACACGTCTTAAATAATGGCATAAGTGGTGGCAAAGTTATAAATGGTGGGTAGGCCCTGCCCTTTTAAAATCGTTTTTTCCCCTAGAATAATTCCCCCTCTTCAGCCCCCTATCTTTATAGATTTATTTCACCCCCTTCTTATATTTTTGAACTTAATAGGCCTACATTTTAAAAAAAAACTCAATTTTTAAAAAGGCATTGAATTAAAAAATATTAGGCAAAGACCGTTCTAAATTTGCAACCACCTATCTTTCCGAAACTGGATTTTCTGCTATGATGACAGTAAAAAATAAATTTCGAAATAAGCTGAATCTTGACCCATATTTGCACTTGAAATTAAGTACAACTGGACCCAACATCTCCTCGCTTGTTTCAAGCATAGAGCACCACCCTTCTCACTGAATGTTTAGACTTTAAGAACATTGTAACTTTTTTTTATAGATAAATAACTGATACCTTCAAATACAGTTGTAGTTTTTTACTGCTTTATCATTCCAAGAACTAGCTCTATCCTAATAGAAATTTTTAATAGTTCAGGGGTACGCGACTGATCCGTGTTACACAAGAGAGGTACGCAAAAAAAAAAGTTTGATAACCACTGCTATAGATGATTTCTTCTTTCTATAGTTAAGTTAGAGATTTGATATTTTGTTCTTGGATAAAAGATTGAATACCCCTGCTCAAATAGTCCAAAACTGTACACTATTCAAATAAAGACATTTCCAACATGACTTAATGTAATGAAGACTTTGACTTTTATATGTACGAGCAATAGAGTATTGATTGAAAAGGATGACCAATGGCACGAAGGAAGGGGAGATGGGACAGTTTGTGCCCTGGTTAGTAGCCCAGCTAATCTGACAACCTTCCTACAGTCATATTCACATAGGATATTTGTAATTCCTAAAGGATTCTTCCCACTAAAAAAAATTGACTTTTTTTTGTTTACTGGAACTCTTAGTGCTAGCTTAAAAAAACAAAATAATGCATACACGATAACTAACTTAATACTAATCTACACTACACACTAAAATCACAACACTAAAAGCATTGACAAGTCACAGTATTTATAACACTTATCTCAGACAAGCTGTTTGAAAACTGCCATTATTAATATTTTTGCAAACTGTAACTAGTGGGGAGGGGGGGAAGGGGTAGCTTGGATCCCCCTCCCCCTTTTATAATGATTCCTTACCCATTCTCCAATAATTCTTTCTTCCGACTCATTTATGACGTGTTCTCAAATAGTTCCAACTTGATGTTTCCTAATCTCAAAGACTTACCCACTTCTACAGCTTTCCCTACGTTCAAGATGAAATTATTTCTACACGTACAGAACTTCATACGCAACTTGACTTGATTTCTTGTGATTGATTTAGAGGTGACCAGATTTCGGCTCTGCACTTGTTTTCCCGTGAACGTGTGAATCCACAATAATACTTCCTTTTTACTTTGTCGATATTTTGTCATAGTCTAACAAGCTTTGTTGTCTGACTAATGGACACAATCACAAAACTATTTTTCTAAATGTATATCGATATTAAAATGGTGGTGACAAGCTTATTCTTGTATTTTATTGTTTATTCTAAAATTTTGTAGGTGGGAGGGAGTGTTTGAACCCCCATAACCCACACCCCTCCCCTTGGCTACGGCCTTGAATGTACATATTATTTCTGCTGTCTACATATGAGACTGTGAACCACTACACTATTATTCTGAATATTAAAATATTAAGTAGGGGGAAGGGGAAAAACCTTTTGGAAAAAAAACTCTGTCATTAACTGGGTTCGAACCCTCAGTTTCCTATCATTGGCGTCTAGTTTAAAATGGACGTCCCTTAGACCATAAAAAGTCACCAAAAGTAGGGGGTTTTTAAAGAATATAAATAAATAATCTATGAAATTTGATCAGTGTTTTGTGAACAGAGGAGGGAAACTTATTGTGAAAATAAACACCATTAGGCACCTGGTTTGGGATTTAACGAATTTCCTGGTAAAGTTGTATGATAACTAATAAAGCTTTTTTGTGCACCAGTGTCTTTTCCCCTCAGGTATTTTGAAATTTTTTCCCTAAAAGGGAAATTTTTGATGTGTTATGTTGATGTGCTACGAAACAAAAATTATCTAATGGTTTGGGCTAAGGTATATTAATTAAAGAAAAGTACCTGTATTTTATGGTGGGGTATTGGAAGGGATTTAGAGAAAAAAACTTCAGTTCAATGGTGGATTCAAAAACAGAACTCCCTATCACCCACAAACCCGATAGATAATACCCTTTATTTGTGTTCCTCCCAATGTTAGGTAATTGTTTTTCTTTTCTTACTTTAAAGCTAACATTTAAATGTTTCTAAAACAATTTTTAGTTTTTATATAAATTTAAAAAATGTGAAATTATTCAAATAGATTTTTTTTTGTTAAATTTTTTAGATAAATGTTCAAGCTCCAGGAGGAAAGGGAAAATTCAGTTTTTTCTTTTATTTTTTTTAATTACCTTCTAAATTAAATTAAAAACATGACTGTATTTTGTATTATATTTGTTCTGTGTTAAAATTGAATTATTTGATTAATGGTTTTACTTTTGGGGTTAAAGAATTATATTTTTATAACCCTTTCATGGATTTAAATAAGTCTTTATTTTAAAAGCCATTTAGTTGAGGATATTAGTAATTTGCAGAAGCAATTTAATTAACCCGTATATTATATAGGAACAAAAGATTTTTCTATTTTTTTTTTTAAAAAAAAATGAGATCAGAAAAACTTTTTTATTTAACTTTGGGTATAACCCGAAAAGGGGGAGTAAGACGCGGGATTTTAAAA
This sequence comes from Timema cristinae, assembly GCA_039000515.1. NCBI lineage: Eukaryota > Metazoa > Arthropoda > Insecta > Phasmatodea > Timematidae > Timema > Timema cristinae. The sequence goes on from JBCFYV010004393.1 coordinate 7,581, forward strand.
ATTTATTTTAACTTGATAATGTGAAAATGAATTTAAATGAACAAAGTTTAACCAAATGAGAATGGAAGGGGCCCTCAGTGTTATGAACTATTATCAATGGTTTAGCCCGCTTCAGTGGCCAAAAGGTCTAAGGTTTTTCAACCTCAGTTGATGGTGTTGATGACGGGGAGGGTCGGGGTTCGAATATGTCGAAATTTTCTGGGGTGGTTTTGTTAAAAGGGTTTTTTTCCCCTCCTTCCCCTGCAAATGTGGGTAAACTATATAATATTTAAAAGAGGAAATATTTGATTTCTTGTTTGAATGGATAAATCAAAAACTACTGGAAACCCATTTAAAAAATTCTTTCACCAATAAAAAGCACATTATCAGCGGTAACATAGGCATTTTTATTTTAAAAATTTAATTTAATCCTCAAAAAAATTTGATAGTATATTATATAGTCTTTGGGAAAAAAAAAAAAAAGTTGTTAAAGGGGAAAAAGGGGTTGGTGAAGGGGGCGGGGGGGGGGGGGGGTAGGGGTGAGGAAAGAGAAATGAGTAAAAAATGGGGGGGGGTTTAAAAAAGGGGCGGGGACATACGTGATGGTAGGACTGTATTTTAAAAAAATAAGAAAAAAAAAGTTTTGTTTTTATATTGACATGATGGTGATTTGAAGCTTTGTTTTACGGATTCTTTCAATATTTTTTTTACGGGGAAGGGGGCTGTTCCCTATTTAATACTTCCTTGCTATCCTTTCCCCCATTATGTAATTATTTATATGCATATAGGTGAATGGTAGAAAAAAATTTTTTAAAGTATTCACAAGCTTAATTTTTCAAGAACTGGATGTTCAAAAAGTAGTATTAAATAACTTAGGCGAACTAAAAATCGTTTGTAAAAATTTGGATCCCTAGCAAATATATAAAAAAATTTTAAGAATTTGTCTTAAAAAACTTACAGTATTTGGTTTGTACAGTTTAATATACTGACTTTATAAGAGGTGGAAATGGGGGAGATGGGGGCTGGAAATGAGTCCAAACAATTGCTATATTTTGTGCAAAATGAAATATTTTCCAAAGCTCATCAGAATTAATTTTGTATTTTTTATTTTTTGAAATAATAAAATTCACACTAAACTTGAGTAAATATATGGCATTAAAAAGTACAAAGATTCCTCTTTAAGAGTTTTTTTTAAAATTACATAGTTGAATCTTTAAAATTTTTAATAAAAACACTTGAAAAATTATTATTCATATGTAGCATGCACAACGGTAAAAAAGTAAATGTATGGACATATTTGCCCATGTTCTAAATTTTTAAAGTGTTTTGCGGGTTCAAATAAAAAACCAGTTGTTGATTTGCAAAAAATCGAAAACATTTGAATAAACCTGGGTTTTTAAATTCAACCCCATGTTTGGATAATCAAGAAAGTTGATTTGGTTGGTTTTTTGCTTCAGTATAATGCCCTTTTTAAATGAATGGCTTTCTCCAAAATTAAAACTTCAGAGAAAAATAATGTGAGTTGTTGGAGAGTGTTGATAGATTCTACTTTTAAAAATGATTGATAGTCTTTTTTAAATACTTTTCGAAATTTTTAATTAGGGAAAATGTTTTAAAGTTTGTATGGAAGTTGTTGAGAACAAAATTGTTAGAACTTTTTTTGTAAATTTTTAAATACTCTTGTTTAACCTACCCCAAATTTTTTATAAATTGGATACGAAAAAGAAAAATGTGCAATGTAATTAATAACTGAGCTCCAAACCGAAAAAATTCATTGCAAATAATATAAAAATAATAAATACGATAAAGGTGTCCAAAAAATTTTTATTTTATGACGGATTTATTCACGATTGGAAATTACCTTTTTATTATCTTGTGTTTAGAGCCTGTAATAGTGGGTTAAAAAAGTTAATCTAGGTTAGTTTATAATTAAAATTATAAACATTTTAATTATGTATAAATATAATTTTGTATCTATAATATATAAATAAATTTCAAACAAGCTTTTGAGAGCCAAAAAAGAATATGTAAGAAAAAAAAATTGCAGTGTTTTTTTACAGATCGGTTGTAATGTAATTATTAAGGTCCCCTACAATGATTAATTTAAAGTGCATTTCACCAAATAAGTTTCATTTTCCATAAATTTTACTAAAAATTGTTGTAGAATTTTTTTTTTTTACTTTAAATTATTATTATTATTATTAGCACCGCGTCTTCTCCCCCCCCCCTTGGGTTATACGCCTTGCTAATGTGTAATGGTGGGTGATTGTGAGATAAAATGAAGGACCTACGTTTAAACGGGGAATCCCAACCACGGTGGAGGCCTGGCATTCCCCACATTCCCAAAAAGATTCTTGTCAGAGGCGAATTTAAATTCAAAAAAGCCCCTTAATATAAGCTAATTCCATTTTTTAAAATAAAGTTAAAACATAACTTCAGAGTATTTTTTAAAAAAAAATATATTACCAAGGGCCCAAAAAAAATTCTTTAATAAAATATTATCAAATGAAGGGTTTCTTTGACCATTTGTTTATGATAAAAAGCCCACTTTTTTGATGTATTAAAGAAGTGGGGTGAGGGGTAAAATTGTATAATGTACTTATTTTTGTGAAAATATAATGAGGGAAAACCCTTTAAGAAAAAAAAAACCCCCTTTGTACACTGGACAAAGACTCGAACCACAACTTGCCCATCACCAGCAATCTGACTAGACAAGATTGGGATTTTTCCGCATACCCTCAGTAAAATTGAGTTAGTTCTAAAGTTAAATGGAAAAATACTAATGTAACTTACCTAGTATTTTTATTGTTTTTTTTCACATATCTTAATACCTGTTAGGTTGTACACACAGACATATAATCAATGAGGTAAGGGTGAGGGAAGGAAACATTTTAGAAGTAATCTACCCACATTTGACTGGAAGGAGAGGGAAACCATTTAGGTAAACCACCCTCAGTATACCTGGCCCAAGATTCAAACCCATATCTCCTATCATAACCAGCCCAGCCTGACAGAGTAATGCCTTGACTATTCGATCACTGAAATGGGTCCTAAAATAGTCTATTGGTCGTGATATTAAATACACAAATCACTGATTTGAGTCTGACCTACACATTTTCGTCACTACCATATTCTGGTGAGAATAATACATTTTGGTTAGCAGTGCCTTAGCTCCTTAGCTCAACAAATTAGATGCACCATAATTGTACAATGGGTTATAATATTTCTACAATATATAATATTTCTACAACTGCACATTCTATCTGAAGGCTCAGTCTTTGTTTATTTGGAAAAATCTTTTCAATTGTTCAAAAATGTTTGTCCATTGAAGCGTTGGTGAGGTGGAGAACAGCTTTTCCCGCAAACCTCAACTTTTGTGTTCTGACCACATCTCATTCAAATTTGCTTTTTTACTAGTCAATTTTAAGACGCATTTGTTGAAAGTGAGTTATCTACCAAATGTATACTTAGGAATGCTTTTATTACTGACACTAGTGAACCAAACCAGTGTTAATAGACTGAACCTGGCTCAAAGATGGCAGCAAAACTCTTGAAATGCTGAGGATCTGGTTTTATACCTTGTCTGTGCACTAGCATCTGATCATTAAAATTTCCAATCTAGGGTGAGAATATGAAGTTTATTAAAAATGTTTAAACAGTTCACTCCCTTCATGTTAATCCTGATTACATCTAAAAACCGTTGTCGTTAGAATGAGAACTATAATTCATCCTTAATTACTTTTGTATGCATTCCCATCTATTATTTAGCTACATAGAACATGTTGTGTTAATTTTCAAGTGAATTAAATGTAAAACACAATCTTACAAATTGAGTCAGACACCTTAGTTTGGTCAGTAGCGTGTTTGTTACTGAGATAAGGGTCCTGGGTTCGATTCTCGGCATGGCAAAAAATGTATCATTTGTGAAATGTGAGTTTAAGTTAGATTGTAAGGAATATGAAGCTACAACGGGCCCCTAGCAAGCGGTAGTGGAAAATATATGGTTGAATTAAAAATCTTACCAGGCCATAGGCTGGAAACAATAATGAAAGTAAAGTTATAAAAATCGAACATTGTTATTCCCAAAAGAACATAAAAAAGTTTACGAAAATTTTCAATATTTCACTGCAGCTACCTTAGGAATTCTACTAAAATCTTTTAGATCTGAACAACATGGTACCACTGATTAAGTTACTATTTAATCATATTGAACTTACCACGAAATATAATCCTATTGATGCATCGATAAGCAATTTCTTTGAAAAAAGGTGTCTGATAAATCCTTCATTTGTAATATTTTCCCAGGTATGTTGTATAGTTTGGTCCAAAAGAGCATTACTGTGATGAATATCTGCTAGCTTGTCCAGACTTCTGGTCCTTCCAAGAAGGGCTTCAGAGAGCCGGGTACCATGAAAAGTATTTGATTAAACATCTTCAAGGCGCCTCAGGATTCTGCTAGGGGGTGTATCAAACAAATAGGTTATTAATTAAGGAACTTATTTGTTAGGGAAACTTGTAATTATGTTACAAAATATTGTTATTTGAATTAATGGTAGATTAAAAAAATAAGATTGATGTCTTGTAGCTACGAGGCATGTTCGGAAAATAAGTACAGTTTCCATTTTATGGCCACGTGAGCTCTTTGGTTGTCACTGTGTGCATGCGTGCTGAGCTCCCTCGTACATTAGCTTATCCCAGACACCATTACTGGGAGAGGCAAAAATTTTCTTACGTTTTGTTTTGAACATTTAAAATGTTTAAGACAATAATTATTGAAGGACCCATCGACAGTGAAATACTTTGCTATCAATTTTTTTTGAATGCGAGAAATGTGAAACCAATCAAAATTAATTGGCAGATTAGTAAGTTTATTGTGAAAATGTAATGGGGTGAAGAAATGGATTAGACAATTTTTAAAGAGAGGTGTTTAAAATGTTCATGAGGCACAGATTGGCTGGACATCTGTATAAATGATGATTTGGTGTGCGAGCCAAAGAAAAAAATTTGTGAATTTCCACAAATTTCAAGGGAAATGTTCTGTATGAAATAATTGTGACAGATTATTTAAAATATTGGATGTTATGCTCTATGAGGTGGACAAAAACAATCGACTTGGAAGTGATTTGACTTCTCTTGATATACAGAGACACAACATCAATGGTGATGAGACATGGGCAAACCCCACACTACAATGGAAGAGGCACACCACATCTCCAAAAAAAGCAGAAAAACTAAGCAAACAATTTCAATCCAGCAAATCATGTGCACTGTTTTTTGGGACAAAAAGGGAGTTTTACTTGTTGATTTCGTGCCACCGGGAACAATATATGCTGCATCCTATTGCAAGACCTTGAAGAATTTGTGTCACGCTATCCAAAACAAAAGACAAGGTATGTCTTGTTGCGGTGTTGGTGTGCCGGTTGAAGCCGACACTTAAATTGACTTTGTTTGTTTAGTATAATCAGGGGATATTGTGAAACTGAAGGGAGATATTTGTTTGGGTTCTATCTCTTCCTCTTGCCGCTAGAGGGAAGGTGTGGATGAACAGCGACACTGATGCTAGGGCCAGTAAATTGTAGAGCATTTGTAGTATGATGGACCCCACAGTGGTAACATGAGGGTTTTCAACCTATGATGGGATGCTTATGTTTATGTTCATTGTAACGACTTTTCTGTGAGTTAATCGATGGTTACTGTGATTGTGACATTTTTTATGTTCTTTAACCAATGACTGGTAAAGAGTGATTGTATAAAATATCCATGATAGTTTAACGAAGGACGCACATGTGTTAATATAATAATACTTAGCACCATGTCTTACCACCTGTTCGAGTTATATGCTTATATGCATATGTGTTGATTCAAGATAAAGCTCAGCCACACACTGTTGGTCAAACCCCGGAGCTCATCACGTCATTAGGCTGGCAATGAATCATCATCCCCTCTACAGACCAGACTTAAGGCCAAGTGCTATCACCTGTTCTGCATTTTAAACAGTTCCTTGCAGGTCACGCTACGTGATGATAACGTAAAAGAGCTGTGCCCAAAATTGTCTTCACAGGTGGCTTCATTTTATGAAGAAGGTATTCAGAAATTGATACTGTGCTACGATAAATGCCTTAATATCGGTTTAGTTATTTTGGAAAAGTAGCTTAAGGTATGGTCTTTTTTTGAAATAATCAAAACTGTTAAAAAATAAATTGTATCCATTATTTAATAGCCAAACTGTACCTACTTTATGAATATACCTTTAAGGTTGTATGGTAGTAAACACAAAAATATAACTTTGTATTCAAGATTCAATTAAGGCATGTTTAAATTTACTATTTAGATTTTTATTTAATATGGGAAAGGTATAAATATAGGTTACAGGATTGTGGTTTTATATTAAACAATTCAATTCAATTATTTGGGATGAATTTAAAATGACACAACTTTTGCATTTATATTTATATTTTTCAGTATTGTAAGGGAAAATGAGGAAAAAACTATTTATTTATTTAAATTGCCTTAAAGATGAGTTAACACGATTTTCAATATTACTAATAATAAATTGTTATATATCGGTTTCTTCTCCCAACTCCTTGACCCTTCGAGTGCCAAGAGAAATCACAACAAAATGTGTTAAAAAGTGCCAAGCTATTTTGCTTGAAAATTCAGGATCTTGTTTAAATTTTAATAACTTATTAGCCTTTGAACTTCTTAAACTCAAAAATTTTTTCTAGAGATGGGCCACTCAAATCTTTGAATCTTCAAATCCACCGAATCCTGACAAGTTTTTCGAGATTCGAGGATTCAGTGTTTTACTGGATTCGATGATCGAATCTTTCACCTCATAAACAAAGCATATGTTGAATTCAAAAATTACTTATTTAGGCCTACTTGAAAAGCACAACTTAATCCGTAATATTTATTTTGTCTGACAAAAAGAGATTAACACGAATAAAATCTTTAAAAAACTAAAGAATTGTTAGGTGTGGAAAATTTTCGTGCCAAGTACCCTACCCTTTCCCCAAACCCTATGGGAAATTGGACCAACCGTTTCGGCACATGTCACTTCAAAAACTTCACCTCACAAAACAATCTTGTAAATATTTTAATAAACACATCAACTCTTCAAATCTGAAATCAAACTAGAATTAAAATAAACTCGAAATAAATTAAACAAATTCGGCATTTTTTTAACAGAAATAAGAACCAATACGGATGATTTCAAAGTCAGCCCGCCACTACACACGATTTTAAGTCAGTCGCCCTGACATATTTTATGTTTACTCGCCCAAAGTGATGATTAAATAAAGATACTGTTAATTCTTACTACCAACTGGTTTTAATGATCTAAAACAGGGTTCCTACAGTATTTGTAAAAATATTCTCCCTGACTTTTCCCTGACTTTCCCTGACTATTTTCCCCAAATTCCCTGACCAATTTCTCATAAAATTTCCATTATAACTTTACGGTACTATACACGTGAAAATATTAATTTAAATAAATTTATTTCGGCCTCCTCCCCCCTTACAGCCGACCTTGCCTCACCTCTCATGGAAGAATAAGAAAGCAGACATCTTGCCAATCAGTTGAGGGAAAATGATGGAAAAATAATCCCTATCAAAAATTTGTAACAAACTTGATTCCTTTGGTATCATGTGCAGAAATACGTATTAAATAACAGGCCACTAAGAACATACTAAAGAGTTTGGTATCATTACAGTTTTATTTTACCTAAACTGTACATTTCCTGAACTGAATAGCTTACAACAGGAACTCTGTCTGCTTTCATATTATTCATGTCTCAAGTCAATTTTATTTTTATTAAAATTATCACTATAGTCATACAATAAGAAACTAGTGTTATATTTAATAAAGTGAAGCTTGCTTCTTCTTCAGTTCTTGCAACTCCACGTCTATTGCTTCTCGTTTCTCTTCAGTTGCCATCATTAATTTTTTTCTTTTCTCCTTCTAAATCTTTAACTTGTATATCTAATTTCCTCTTTTCTGCCTTCTTCTTGTCTTTTTCACTTTTTTCTGCTTCTTCATCTCTAAGTATTCATGATAGCGTTTCCGAGCACCTCTCACGTAATCCAACATCTTTTTGCTAATGTGTATATTTTTAATCCCTCCTGCTTCTTGTATCTCATCATGAATGTGACGCTGTGCAATGACTGTCTTTTCATGCATGTTTTCAACCAGTAAAGATTTATTGACTGAAAAACCACCTTCAACAGTTGCATTCCCATGCGACAAGACAAGGCAAATCTTATTTACTTCCCAAAGATGTTTGTAGTTTGCTTCTCCTATTAGAAAGCTACCATAAATAGTGTCAAGTCCTACTTCATCACTAAACTGATCACAAGGACGAAATATTTCTTGAAGCTCAGATTTTTTGAGGTTGCAAAAATGCAAGTATTCTTTCTTGGCATTTTCAGCCAGAACATCATTTATGATGTTGGCATGGTTGAGTTCCTCCAAAAGAAAAGAAAATCTCTTCTGGGCCAGTTGAGGTGAATGTTGAATAACACAAGGATCCAATGAAGACAAACCTCTCACAGCTTTCTGTTTTAAGGGACTTTTTTCTTGTAGTTTTGCAATCATGGTGGTTAACATACTGCAGCACTCATGTATAAATTCTAATTTTTGTCTTTCTGTTACTGTGATCGCAGTTTCTCCTAACAAACGTTTTGTTGCAAATCCTATATCAATATTTTTGCTAAGGATCAAATTTTCTGATTTTTTTGTGTCAATAGACAGTAACTTTGGACCCGTGCACTTCATAAGATCAGGTTTCACACAACGATTCATAAGGTATCTTAGAAGTTTCTCTACAGCTTCAAAAAGATATGGAGTCATTGGTTTTGATGTCTGGAACCGTTGCAGGAAAGGCTGACATTCATCTGCAATTGTCTTGCAGAAAGCTAGTTTACACTTTAGGAATGGATCACAGGCTGCTCTTTTCAGTGTCTCTACAGGTTTTGTTTTAGGAAGTTTTGCTTCTTTGAGAAAACTTAATAACATGGTCCCAAATTTGTAATGCCCTTTGAAAGCACTTCGCATTCTCTAACCAACGCACACCACAGAACTTCAATGGAAAAGTTGTACACCCTGTCAACTGGGTGAACAATGCTCGACGAGCTGGAGAGTCAGTGAACAGGTAGTACATGTGACGTAATAAGCTACTTATATCCCAATCAACAGACTCTACTCCTGTTCTCAAGGAACCATGAACAACATGAAGCCCACATGTTCCCAGATTTAGCAAACTACATACTTCATTGTCTGTTACAGATTTGAGGTGTTCCTGAAGAAGTGTTATAAACTTTAAATTGACATTTGGGCCATTCATTGACACTTGTATCAACTTAGAGAGTGGAAGAGGAGAAATACCATCCAGAAAATGCTTCAGTAATTCTTCAGCAGTGCTCCTATCGAAAAACACACTGTTTAAGTAACGACTGATGACTTTATGATTTTCCTTGTCCCAGAATCTAATTACAATGTCCATCTGTCCTCTTTGAATAACTTTATTCAATGCCTCATCAAAACAAATTACAAAGTTGTTACATGATTTTAGGCGGTCCAGTAAATTATTATGAAAGAATGGAGCCAAGCCATGCACAATGAAGTATGCAGCCTTGTCTCCACCAAGGGTAAAGGCATTGGCAATGGAACACTCGGGAAACATCAATTGAAAAATTGTACTTAAATTATTGCACGAATTGAAAGACATTTTTTTGTCAACAACTTGCATAGCCCAAATGACTTCCGCCTTAGTTATATCATCTTTTATAACAAAAGTGTTATGGTTTCTTTTAGCAACAGCTTCCTTCTGCGACGTTACGATTTTCGATGAAACAGAAAAACTCTTTCGAGCAACCAGCAGAATCATCACTAGGTAGAATGTCTTTGTGTGCCAGAGATTCTCTTGAAACTGGGGAGCTCGATGAACCTGAATCACTTGACTTTTTTGAAAAAAAAAGTCAACAGAGAGCGTTGATTTGTCAAAGTTTCAAGAGTTTTGATATGAGTTGGTCCTTTTGCATGGGAAGCTAATGCTTGCTTTCCCATATTACTTAAGTTTATAATTTTTTTGCACACTTTACAAAATGCCTGCAGCTTATTACTTTCAACACCACTTATCCAGTATGAGAATTCAGGAAAATGGTCTGGGCTTAGCCAGAGCTGGTTAAAAACTATTTTTTTGTTAGACATTGCTGGTGTAGTCTAATCAGTCCTGGTGCACTGTATCAAACTATAACGATGACAAACCTTGAACAAGAACAAAAACAAGTGATCACTAAAGTTAAAAGAATTGTCATGTGCAGGCTAGGAGACCTTGCGTTCACATTCTGAAATAAAATGCTACCAAAACTTGTGTTAGGGCAAGTTTGAGCATGGTAAGTGCCCCTCAGCTTTCTTCATTGGGGCAGTGGCTTATGACGCAGTAAATAGAAAAAAATATTTTCTTTGTTTTTTCTAAGTGTGACATGAAGACATGAATTGTCATTTCCCTGACTTTCCCTGACCTTTTTAAAGCTTCCCTGACTTTCCCTGACTATTATTTTTTTCCCTGACTTTCCCTGACTTTCCAGAGCGTAGGAACTTAATTTTTATTGATTTTTAAAATATGTTATTGAAGTAATTGAAGAAATATTTGAACGTAGTCCTGCCTTATAAAATGGGAAAGAACATATTGTAGTCAAAAATATGTTTGTGTTTTAAATAGAATGTATTCTCAGAAATCTATATATCGCAAAAATCGAATATATTTGTTTTCTATGAGAAAATAGAAAATGGATATAAAAGAAAATAATAATAATAATAAAACACACTTAAGCATTATTTGAGTTCACTATTTCCAATGTATGTTTAATTGTTAAGCATGTTGTTTTATGTCTTTATTAAAAATATCAGTTTGTATTTTTATTTTTTATATCTTAATACAATAAAATATCCTTTAATGATTAAAGTTGATCAAAGGATATATAGGCCTAAACTGTTATTTCACATGTTTTTTAGAAACTTAACCCATTCTAACAACACTTTTAAAAATAACTAAAAGTCACTCAAATTTTGATTGATTTGGATTTTAAACAATAATATGAGTCTAGATTGTTTAATTTGGGTGGATTTTAACCCACATTTTGCAAGGGGTGGTTGGGGTTGATTAAAATTGAAAGCATGATTGAAATAAATCTTAATTCACAGTCTAGGCCTATATTGTGTAATGTAGGTCATTTGTAAATCAATAAAATTTATAGAGATTTTCTAGGATTCGGATATAAAATGTAGATTCGGATTCGAGAAAGAGTGGATTCGACCCATCTCTAATTTTTACACAAGCTATTTAACATGCTTGCCAATATGATTATATAATTATAAATATACTTTTTTCATTTTTATATATAATAAAAAAAATCACTAGCCAAGATATAAAAAAAGTGTTATTTATAATTAATTTTTAAGCTTTGAATATTTGAGTAGCTTGAAATAGAATAAATCACTGAAAAAAACATAAAAACTGAGTAAATAACAAAGTTTACAAACAAAAAAAACTAACTTTTAGATTTTACACTATAATTGGGTTATGCATAGCAGCTGTTTTCAGTGACCATCAACTTTAGCAAGGTTATAGTAAAATAAAGTCTAAAATAAATAATTGGCATGGAATCAGAAGGGCAAGGGAGGTACTTCAGACCTGGTACTTATGATTAAGTATGAAGAGGTTGGGGTGGATTATCCTTATCATTTCATCCCTATAGGAATCACTAGTATTCACACTTGCCTTATCAATGTCAGCTGTCACTCCTACTTGTTCCCATTTTTCACTTTCACTAAAATATAATTCTTGTTCAGTTTTATTATTAACAAATTGATCACTCTCACTTGAACTATCAATAAATATTGCAACTATTTCTGTGTCTTGAATCACAGCTTTCCTCTTAGTAACCATGTTTACAAACAAGGCCAAAGATAAAACTCATAAAGTTAGAAAATAATTTTCATGTTCGATATATCGAACCAGCTTGAACATACGAGAATGCAGTGGAAATAAAATCTACCCTAACTTTTGACTTAATACTGAAATAAGAGCTCAAAAACGTGGGATCGCTGTGAGTGACGCTGGCAATTTTAGCAGATATATCACACATTGCTCAGAGATGTTGGCACTCATAGGGTTAAAGGTGGGATGGAAACAATTATTTATTTTGGTACTATTTGTAACCAAATGTATTTGGAGTATGAGAGGATGTATATTAGTTTAAAAGTTACAAAGTAAAGAAGTTTACATAAGTATTCATCTTTATATTTTAAAGAGTAAATGAGGAAATTAAAAACCAACATTTTCTAATAAAAATTTTACTGCACAGGGCTGCTGTTTATATGAGTTTTATCTATTTTGAAGATTTTGAAGATTTTAAAGGTTTAAACAGGGATCAAAAGATATTTGAATATTTTAACAGACATTTAGACAGTATTTTTTAGAGGTTACAAAAAACAAAAAATCTTGAATATAAAAAAAATTCTATTGCTCAAAATCAAAAAGCACTTTAATAGTGATCCATAAAAAGTGGTTTATCTATTAAATTCCAGTAGGTACAACAATTATTATTGTAGGAGTGTAAAATAAGCTCGTGTATCAGCACTTATTCCAACATAAATATATAATGAGCTCATATTGCAAGACCTAGAAATTCAAAACAATGATCGCAAAAAGTATGCCTAAATTTCCAAAATCTTCTTTATCTCCACTTTCATGACAAATAATAAGAGAATTATTCCAAATCTAGGTAAAATTAAAATATATATTTATATTTCAGGGTGCCCAAAGAAACAAAATAAATGTTAGTATATAATATTGTCATCACCTCCCGCAGGATCATGTAATAATGTATTTAAATGTCTGTCTGTAAGAAGTATAGTAATTGTTCCAGCAAGAACTTGTAAGGAAATTAAAATAAAATAGCTTCAATTATTACTTATCAAGCAAATAAAGGATGTCATTGAAATCTTTTATTCCTGGGATGTGTATTAATTACAGTGTAAGTAGATTTAACTGCACCTAAAATAGAGGATACTCGGTTAAATGTAATGTAAATATTGCTATAATAAAAGATCCTCCGACATGTGCAATGGTAATGAAAAAGGTGGATAAATTAATAAAAATTATGGATGTGCAAGAATTAA
>JBCFYV010004394.1:0-18120 GCA_039000515.1 Timema cristinae
CCCCCCCAATTTTGACCTGTTTTCCACATCCCCTCCCCCCTCCCCTCGACTACCAACCCTGGACTGGGGGTTTTTGATGTTTGTTAATAGATATTGAGGTCATTGCCCCGGGAAAGGGGTTTTTTCCCGGCCCCCAAAAATTTTGTGGGCAGACAAGACAAAATAGATATTGAGGTCATTGCCCCGGGGCAAGGGGGGTTTTCCCTGGCGTCATTTGACGGAGGGCTCGGACGAAGCTTGCGCTTGGCTGCCCAACCTGAAGAACAGGGCTTTCTGCACAAGGTTTGCCCCGGAACAAGCAGCATGAACCTTGCGCAAAGGTGCTTTGGGGGTGGTGTGGTAATTTGTTCCAGAGACCCCCCTCCTCCTTCGCCCCCCTGAGCCCAACCCCGGGGGGAAATGACTTTGATAACCTTGGGGTTTTCCCCAAAGACGTAATCATCGCAACCCTGGCCCCAGGTTGCGGGCAGACAAATTTGGGACAAGAAAGATCGTGACCTCGGGAAGGGTTTTTTCCTATGACGTAAAACCCTTTCGTGTTATTTCGCAACTCTAGCATCTCTAATTATGCACAATCAGGGGCCTCAAATCCCCATTGGGGCCACACCCCCGTCAAAGTCTAATAAAATTGTTTGTTTGGTAGCTCTGTCGAAAAAGCTGGAAAGTACCCCCACCCGCACTCCGGACGGACAAACCCGGGTTTTTTTTCCCATGCCGTAATCATTGCGGTTATTCCAAATTTTTAGCTCCAAAGCACAATCAGGGCCCTCGGAATCCCCAATTAGGGCCCCTACCCCCTTTAAAAAATCTACTAAAATTGTTGTTTTTTACGTCTGTCGAAATCAGGAAATGTTCCTCCACCCCCGCCTCGGCCACAAACCTGAGTTTTTTCCTATGAGTAATCATCGCGTTTTGGGCCCCAACCCGGCGCCAGTATGTGGGGCCCGACAAGAAAGAATAAATATTGAGGCCCTTGCCTGGGCATTGGGTTTTCCTGGTGCCAATATGTCGGCCCAGAAAAGATTCGAGGTCTTGCCCGGGGGGCAACAGGGTTTTTCCGGGGGCCAGTATGTCGGGCAGACAAACAAGAAAAAATATTGAGGTCATTGCCCCCCGGGGGGGGGGTTTTCCCGGCGAGCTTGACGGCTCACGAGACAAGAAAGATCTTGAGAAAAAACCTTGGGGAAGACGAAGATTGGGTTTGGAAAAGGGAGGTGGGAGCCAAGCAAAAAGTATTGGGGCATTTGGGGCAACGGGGCCCGTCGCACGGGCCCCAAAAGAATAACTGCCTCAAAAACCCCTTGGGGGGTTTTCCCCCAAAACGAAAAATTTCTGTTTGCGCAAAACCCGCGCCAGGTGGCGGGCAGACAAAACAAGGGAAAGCAATCGTTTGACTGGGGGGTTAAAAAGAACCCCGACATTTCAAAGGTCATTTCAATTTCAGACTACGATCCATATGGGCTGGATGAGGGCCTTCTGGCAGCGTAGCGAAAAGGCGTGCCGACATCTACCCAGCCGGAGGCCCCCCCAATGGTCTGTGCCGGCACGACGTCGCTGACGTACTCAGGCCCGTCCCGGGCATCCTTTTTCCCTGCCCCCCTATCGCCAGCGTCCCCCTCTGTTTGGACAGATTTGGACACCATCGACAGGCTGATATGTAAGTATCCACAAGTTTGAAAATATACTAAAAATGGTAGCTCATGCTCTCTCTCGCTCACGCAAACATAGTTATATGGGTACAAATTCGAAACCTCTTGTCACTGCTCATTTCAAGTCAATTGTACAGTTCGTTTAGTGAACAAGAGAATGCGGGAAAATTATATATTGTTCGGGTGGTCTATGAATTTAGTGGGAGGTTTTTTCTAATAGATTTTCCACTCTCCCTCTATGCAAAATGCGGGTGCACTTCCTCTAATTCAGGTTACATTTATTTATTATTGTAAACAAAATATATTCTCAACATTAAACAAAATTTAAAGTTGTAATTTAATATTACATAGGAATTTATGTTGAAAGTTTTTTCTAATAGTTTTTCCATTTAAAATCGCTCACGCAAACACCGTTATAATCGCCACTAGTTCGAAACCTCTTGTCAGCTGCTCATTTCAAGTAAATTGTACTAGTTCGTTTAGTGGACAAGAGAACGCAGGAAAATTATATATTGTTTAGTGGTCTAGAATTTATGTGGGGGGTTTTATCTAATAGATTTACCACTCTCACTCTATGCAAAATGGGGGTGAAATTTCCTCTAATTCAGTTACAGTATTTATTATTGTCAACAAAATATATTCTATAACATTTAACAATATTTAAAGTTGTATTTAATATTACATAGGAATTTATGTTGAAAGTTTTTCTAATATATTTTCCATTCTCCCTCCTTGCAAAATGCGGGCCACTTCCTCACGCAGGAAAATTATATATTGTTTAGGTGGTCTAGGAATTTATTTTGGGAGGTTTTTTCTAATAGATTTTCCATTCTACCTCCTTGAAAAATGCAGTGCACTTCCTCTAATTCAGGGTTACAGTATTTATTATGTCAACAAAATATATTCTCTAAAATTAAACAAATATTTAAAGTTGTCTTTAAAATATTACATAGTAATTTAAGTTGAAAGTTTTTTCTAATAGATTTTCCATTCTCCCTCCTTGAAAATGGGGGTGCACTTCCTCTAATTCCGTCTACCAGTTTAAGTGACTAATTTTCTTTGTGTAAATGTTATTTATTATGTCAACAAAATATATAGTTTCGCGCACTAAAATTTACCCTGCGCTTTTTGGGCTAAAGCGTTTGTTTCGTGTAGAGCCAGACGGCCGGGGCCGAAAGAGTTTGAGGTTCGAATCTTCCCTTTATTAAACTAGGCGGCGTTTTTTCACTCATTTGGCGAATGTTGGTTTTCAGTTAAAGCAATTAAGTAACATATTAAAAAAAATACGCGCAGTTTGTAACAGTGCTTACTTTGACCTGTGTTATAGTTAATTGGAGACCATAAATGGAGGGACACCCTTCCCACCGCCCCCGGCTACTATCCTTCTCACCACACTGCAGGGTGCTGACTGCGAGCCAGGGAGAACGGTGCGCGAGTCCCAGCTGCAGTGCGGGAACTGGGATCGTGGAGCCGGCTACAGCTGGTACATCTTTGACCCCTCAACAGGGATTTATGGGCCCGGTAAGTCAGATAGGCGGGCATTGCAAAAATGGCGTCCCTCTTCGTATCTTTTGAAGAGAGGATTAAACAATTGAGGCGTTTCTTTTATCCCGGGTAGAGAAATTACCGTACAGCTTGGTGCTCCAGCAAGCGATCGTGAACGCATTAAGCTGCTTGAAGAACAAATTACTAATTTGCTCCTTTCGGCTGCAGGACCATGGCGTTAGCGCCGATGACCACGTCGGCTTACTTTTGAACAGCACTGACTCTACGTTGAGCCCTGTGTACTCTCATTTAGGCAGCAGACCATTAGACGCCCGAGCAGTGCTTGATAACGTAAGTCGCGTGTTGCAAAGTAATACTTTGTTTTTGAGTACAGCACCCCTGTACGTTAAACTCTCCCATTTTAAGGAGCCTCGTGGGAGGGGAAACGATATTGTGATAAACTCGCCCCCACAAACACATATAGCCGAAAAAAACCAAAGGGGATCTTTACGATTCAAAATGACGACACACTTTGCCTAGCCCTGCATTGTTTCGCCAAAGCTATATGTGATAATAAAAGAGAACCAGGATTATGGACGTGAACACCTTTAAAAACAGATCAAAATGGGTCCGTTTCATTCAAAAACTAAAAGCAGAGGAACTATGCCGTGATGCCCGTGTGAATCTTTTGAAAGGTGGGACTCACTGAGCTGAAACAATTTCAAACATACCTCTCCGAATACAAAATCACAGTGTTCAGGGAGCGTCGGGGGGAGACGGGTCCTATATAGGGGACACTCCCTCCGAACATTCCTTTAAGGGCACCTTGATTTGTATTTTCACGACGATAAGAAAAAACCATTTTGATGTCATAACATCCTTGACAGCCGCATTTAAGTGCTCGTACTTTGCCGCGAGTGCCGTGTGCCGTTCAGTAATAAGAACAAACACAAGTGCGAATCCGCGTGCAAAAAGTGCTACCAAAGGGGTTTGTAAGCAGAGGCCGATCTGGGGCCTGTAAAGACTGCGGGCGTTGGTTCCCCAAATCAGACGTGCTTTGATAACCATAAACTCCCCGTTTTTTCAGCGTCACAGATCGGTCTGTGATGTCAAAAAGTTTGCGAGTATGGGGGCAATTTTTTCAGTTTGGAAAGATCAAATTATTCACATAGGGTTATGAGACTTTTGTAGAGTATGCGATTCATATCGTCCTTTTGGTCATTCTGTTATATGAAACAGGCCCCGTAAAACCCGTCACTGGAAAAGAGTATTTCATGTTTGTATTCTATGACTTTGAATGCAGACAAGAAACGCTTCTTAAAGGGTGCGGTCAGCACGTACTTACACGAACCAAACCTATTGTCGTGCAAACGTGTTGTAAGGCCTGTGTTCATATAGATGCAAATGATCACCATTGAAACCGACTGTGGGGGCGATAGGACTCGCATATTCAAGGGTGATACCACAATGGCCCAATTTTTCGAATTTATTGTTCAAATTAAAGCTTCAAAATTAAGATATCACCCTCCTCGGCCATAACGCTAAATCCTATGATGGAAATTTTATTTTAAAATATATGATGGAGGTTAAAAAATGGACTCCAGAACTTATAATGAACGGTGGGAAAATCATGTCCATGCGTTACGCCCGCTCCATTTTATTGACTCACTGAACTTTCTCCCATGTCGCTGTCCAAATTGCCCAAAACTTTCGGCTTGGACGAGTCTTTGGGCCCAAGGGGACATTTCCCCCATTTTTTCAATAAAAAAGAAAACGCGGGTATAGGGGTCCCTTGCCGCCAAAGGAGACTACGGCATGGGTGAGATGCAGTTGGGGGAAAAGGAGCACTTTGAGAAGGGGTATGACGCGTGGTCAAAGATAACTATGTCTTTGATTTTAAACGCGAGTTGGAACTGTTTTTGGAAAGATGTAAGATCCAGGGAAAGGCCTCCAATTGGGGCCATGGAAAAGCAAAGGTGGACCTTCAGAGGGCGGAAAATACTAGCGGCCTTTTTGGTTTTTAACCGCCGAAGTCTCTTAAGGGGAAATACTTGGGTATTATCCCAACGGGGCTAGGTGCGCAACCAACAGTCCCGTCGTGTAAAGGCTCTCTGGAGGCCCAAACGCGGTGTCTCTATTCTTCATGCGGAAAGGGCCGGGGGAATAGGGGTTTTAGGGCAGGTGAGGTGTTTTTAAAAGCTGGGTAAACCCCCCTCTTCCCCTTTTGGGGCTGTTATTGGCCCGGGGTGCCCTCTCGTTACCCGACAGACCCCCCCTCAAAAAAGCCCCCACGGCCAGGGACGCAAAAAGAAGCGACCAGGCTTTTTGGAAAATTTTAAAGTGCCGGCTCACGGTCGAAGGGAGGGGGTTTGCATTTTAAGCAGCCCGGGCTTCCCCAATTTGACCCCGGCCGGGGTTTAAACCGGGCCCCATCCCAGGGTTTCTTCTTGGGGGGCAAACAAAGTTAAAAAGCTCCCACAAAAACAGACCTTTCTTGGGGGGAAAATCGTTTTGGATTGTTTCATTTTTCCCAAAAAATTTTTTGGAAAGTAAAAAAAAACCCATTTTCGGCCACCCCAAAAATTCACTTAAACCCAAAATTTTTCCTCTAAGTCAAAAAAGGCTGCCTTAACGTGCGCCTCCCGAGATTTTTTCCCTCCCAAATTTGCCTACAGGATCACAACAAGCTAATGTTCACGTGCGGAAAAAGCGGGGGGAAAAAAAACCAAGGCGCGTTTCAGCACAACGACAAAAAAAGGGGTTTCAGGGCTGGGTGTTGACGAACCGGAAACCGTTAGAAAGGGCTACACCGTGAAAGCGGCAGGGTGTGGGAGTACAATGATCGTTTATGACCTCAACCGTTCTGGGGTTTGTTTCACGGGTACTTTTGATACTTTTTTGAAAATTAAACAAGAAGCCGCGGATGGCCAAGTGGTGACCTCACAGGGGAAAAAAAGTTTACTTTAAAAAATTTTAAAAAGGGGGGCCCCTGTTTCGGCCTGTTTGTAAAAACCCGGGCTCCGCCTCTGGAAAAACTTTTTTTAAAAACCATGGGGGTTTGGGCAAAGCCCCCGTTTTACCCACAGCCGTGTCAACGACTATAAAGGGCGTCCACAAGTACCTACGGACCTACATCACCGGGACAGCGTATTGAGAAAAGAAGGGGATGTTCCCAAAAACAAGGATGCGCGACCGTTGCGCCCTAACCCAACCGAGTTGGCGGGCGTGCTACACGAGCAAGGTGGTTGCACTTATACACATCCTTTGAAAAATTGGGGGGGCCGCGTTTTATCATGAACAGATAGCTTTTTATTTCACCGAACGCCCGGCGTTTGGGAGTCCACCGACCGGAGACTTTTTAGGTACCCACGATGAAATTCAGGATACGGCCGGGGAAAACTACATTAGCGCCTTTTATCTGGGGGGTCCCCAAAAATTACGTTACCAGGGTTTGCTTGGCGGGATCCTGCAAAACAAAAACGGGGGCAAGGTTCGGGGATCACCAAAAAACAGGGAAACCCGGGGAACGATGTTAATTTTTTAAGTTTTAAAAGCGATGGTCACCGAACGGGGGCGGAAAGATACATACAGATACCGCAAAAAAATTGTAAGAAAAACTTGCGACTGTATTAAAACCTTTTCGAACTAAATCTCCCGGGGCCCGTGTACACCAAACGCCGGATAACAATGATTTTAATACGTTGCCGTTTGGGTATAAAGGGGTCCTTGTAAACGCGCTCGCCACGAATAAAAGGTGATCATTTAGACGGCTGAATAATCATCTTTTTTTCTTTCACTCTAGACAGTTCCACTGACATACCATTTTTCAAAGATTTGAGATTTTTTTTCATATTTTTTCTGCATGAAAACAAGCATATTTTTTTATATTTTTTAAGCACCCGGATACTTTTTTTATATTTTTTTATTTTGCCATACAGTCCTCTGCCTACCTGATTTTTTCTAGTCAATTAATTGCTTGTATATATTTAATTTTTGCCAAAATTTTTGGGTATAATATATTTATTTTAAATCTAATACATTGTTTGTATAATATTTTTTTTCTGATAAACTGATTGAAATATATTTTTATTTTAAATCTAAATACATTTTTTGTATATATTTTTTTCAGTCAAATATGGCAGACTGATTGAAATAATTTTTATTTTAAATCAAATTCACATATATATTTATTTTCTTTTAGTACCGAGGCCGCTAATTCCCCTATATTTTAAATATTCACAGTATACTTTTCACTGTGTGTAAACAAAACCAGCTATGTTTATACAAACAATTATATATTGTAAATATTCACGTATACTTTACACTGTGTGTATACTTTTTTCCTGATTGTAAATAAATATTGTAAAAATTGCTATGTTGTGTTTTAAACGTCTACACCCTCAACCTCCCTCCTATCCTATAAATACAACCATATAGCTTATAAGCTCAGTCTAAAACATTATGGACAAGTTGAAACATCCATTTCGGCCATCATAACGGCCCGTCCGCTGTGGAAAGTCACATTTTGTAGCAAGTTTATCCGTCACTTGGACACAATGGGGTGACGTTAAATTGATAAAATCACATGGTATTATGCTTTATGGCAAACCCGGGATTCGAACAAGACGGACAAGTCCCCACGTCATATCTGTAAGGGTTTGCCGGAAATGGATGACGTCTGTAATGACTCTCCACAGCTGATTATCCTGGACGACCTGATCGTGAAGCCAACGAAGTGGTCGTCGATCTTTCACCAAAGGATGCCACCATCAAAATATTAGCGGGCATTACCTTTCACAAAATATATTCCATCAGGCAAGGGCCAAAGAGACATTTCCTTAAACGCACAATTTTAAACGTGCTTTTTAAAAATCCAAGGATAAAGCTCAGATTCAACACTTTGCACGACAATCTGTCCTGAAAATCCCCGTGTTTTACAAGAGGCTTACACCGATGCTACAAGTACGCCTCACGGCTATATATTGCTAGATTTCAAACAAGTACACCAGAATGGTTCAGATATAGAACCCGCACAAATGTCGGCTGCTGCGTGTACTACCGCGCAAAAGCTATAAAACACCGACACTTCCCGCTTACAGATTTATTTCATAACCATGAGTCCCAAAGTGCTGAAGCACCTCTGCTAAGTGCGATTATCGCATGAACCCGCAGCAACGAGTCGCCTTGATAAAAACAGCCGACAAGAAACTGGTTGACTCTGTTGCGAGTGTGCCTACAACACTTTAAAAAGGACGGGTACCGCTGAAAATGCGCAGAAGACAAAGTTACGTGCTCACAAGCAGGTGTTGCGCAAGCTGGTCAAACGAGGAGAGTGCTGGAAGAAGAAGAGACACTACTCGTTCAGAAAGGAGGAGCGTTTCTTGCCCTTACTTTTAGCCCCTTAATCAGCGGGGTCCTCGGTTCCTTATTCAAAAAGTAAATAATGGAACACACGAAAAAGATGATATTGGGGTCCCCGGAAACATTACCCGTTACGAGCAACACCCCCAACAAACGGCTTCGGCAACAAATCTAGTGTCTCCGAGTTGGACAAGGAAATGGAAAAAATCCTCGCTTCAAAACTTGACGACAAGTCTAAATGGACTTTATACCAACAAGTGCTACAGCGCTATCTACACTTTAGTCCCGCACCCACCGCCATCTGAAACCACCACCACTACCACCCCTGAAGTGTCTGTACTTCCCATCCCAACTGTACTTAATACTGTACCAGCACAGGCACGTAAAAAGCTGAACTTTACTAGAACATATTAAGGTCCCGAGGCGGCATCTCTTGGGACCTCAAACGGAGAAGTGATATTCAAGATACGCCCTCTTCGTGGATCCAATAAAGTGGATTTAGTCAACGATCTGGTCAGAGCAAGAAGACACAGCGAACCGTCAGGGTGGCGAGAGTTTCTCACGGCGCTGCAAAATATAAACGTTCCGAAAGAATTTATTGTGAACCCGAAAATTTGGGGGCCCATTAAAAATCCGACGCCCGTACCACAACCACTTACACCGTCGCAACGCCCAAAGAAAAGAAACTAAGAGAGTGGAAACGAAAACCGGGGGCTGCCGTTCAGAGCTTAATGAACGTCTAGCCGACATCTACTACAACCCTTCTCATCCTGCAGGGTTTGCAGGGGCGGCGTCGCTCATAAAGGCGTCCAAAAAAGATCCCGAAAAAATAAAGAGAATGGCTTCGTGCGCAGGGCGCTTATACCTTACACAAACCTGTGCTAAAAAAATTTCCACGCAACAAGTACGTGGTGTCAAACATTGACGATCTCTGGCAAGCCGATCTCAACGATATGAAAGTCTCAGAAAATACAACGACGGTGCAGTGTACTTGCTCACCGCATCGACGTGTTAGTAAGATTTGGCCTGGGCGAGGACGCTTCCATCCCCAAGACGGGAGCGTCGTGAGAGACGCCTTCGGGGCATTTTTAAGCAAAACGGTCGTAAACCTCTAATATACAGACGGACAAGGGGAAAAGAGTTCACGGCACGGCTAGCCGGAAATTTCTCAAGCAAGAAGGTGTGCCCTTACTACACCACTCATAATCCAGACGTGAAGGGAAGCATCGTGGAACGGTTCAATAGAACTCTGAAAGGACGCATGTGGCGTTACTTTACCAAAAAAAACACGTATCGGTATTGGACGTCCTCCAAGCCCTAGTCGACGCTTTCACGGGGCCAAGCATTCCAGCTCAAGATGGCACCCGCCGCCGTTTCAGAAACTAAACGTGCTTCAAGTCAGAGATAACTGTACGGGAAAAGGCGTCCAAGCTCGAAGCCTAAAATAAAAGTCGGTGACACGGGGCGTATTAGCAAATCCAAAATTGCTGTTTGAAAAGGGCTACGAAAAGCAATTGGAGCGAAGAGATTTTCAAAGTCAGTAGTGTCGTGTTGCGACAACCTGTCGTCTACAGACTCACCGATCTTGACGGCGAAGAAGTGGGGGGACGTTTTACGAACCTGAATTGCAACGCGTACGTCTCCCTGAAACTTTTAAAGTTGATAAAATACTACGTGTCAAGGGTAAAGGCCCCCAGAAAGAAAGTGTACGTGCAGTGGAAAGGTTACCCCGCCCAAATTTAATTCCTGGATTCCCGCCTTTAAGTCAGCGCCCTAACCATGAAGGACCCAAATTTTTCATCACTTTGCCGAGCGACAGCTCTATGGGGTATTTCCCGAAAAAATACCCTCACAAATTTTACCACGCAACTTCCTTACCGTCTTACACCGAAGGCGTGGGAAGTCGCTCTGGCTGAATTTCAATATCCCGTTCTTTCACCACCGTACCCGAGGTCAAATATTGTATGGTACAACTGGGTGGGACGCTAACGGCGTGGAACAAATATTCAAGGATCATATCCCTGCTGGAAACTACAGCACTAAACCACGAATTGATCAAAGGGTCTAAACGAAGTAGAGGCTTTTAAAGGGATTCCGGAGTTTTATTCAGTACACAAAACCCCCAAACAAAAAATGGAATTATCTCTTTCTTCACCAAATATACAGCTGTTGAGTCTATCAACTCAAATAAAATCTACAGCCGGTTTCGATCCTAAGACTAAAACTGATAAAAGTACCAAAGTCTCCGTACGCCACCAACATTCTACTAGGCCTGCCCTCGCAAAAGTACATCTACACGGGTATTGTCGAGCCTCAGCCCTGTGACATTGTGGCACCGCTGTTACGTACGTCGGCATCAACAACGTAAACTACTCTCTACGGCATACAAAGACAGTTATCTACGACCCGTTTTCACTACATGCCGGTGCTGAAAGGGGAAAATTTAAAGCTTGGAAATCAATATAAAACCGACACGGGGGAACCTGTACCATTCGAGTTTGGAAAAGTGTGCGTGAAACTTCATTTTCGACGCTGCTCAACATGAACTGTCCCTACCAACGATACTACATCAACCAGGCCCGGAACAGGGAAAATCTTCGATCTACCACGTTTCCCTATCAAAGAGGGCATGGATAAAGGGAAATTTTTTTCAGTGGGCTTTTCAAAAGCGTCGTAACGTTGCTGAAAGTGGTTTCTAAAAGCCACCGAAAACAGGCGCTTCATACTGGAATCGACGTGCTCTCCGACGTTGCCAATCAAGGCTCCTTCAAAGAGGCCCTACGGCAACGTGTCGGCGAGGCTGGAACAAACTTGAAACGCAAGGCTGAACAGAAGATCAACACGCTGATGACCGGCTTTAGGCTATAAAGGGCGTCGTAAGAAGCAACGACGTCATTCTAAGGTCGTCCACCCGACGTAAAAAGGTCCCAAAAAAGAACAAAGATATTTTCAGTTAAAATGTCGTTTCTACACCCCCAGTCCTGCGAGTGTGCCAGCAGCGAACTCGATCTCTTTTCCGTGCCACCCAAATCAAACCCGTCTTGAAAGTGGCAATGGCTCCAGTACAAACCTGTCTCTTCCCTCACCGATGATTCCACCCCTCGAATTTACCGTTACCGGACAAGCGAGTTCTATATCGATCTTTCACAGACTATCTCTATCCCCCGGGCGGCCATCCCTGAAACCCGATGGTGGTGCTTTCACAGAGTGGGATCAGATCGCTCCTGTCAACAATTGGCTGCATTCTCTATTCACGCAGGTGGACGTGTTTTAAACCAAAAACTAGTATCACCGCCCAGCAACACTATGCCTATAGAGCGTACATTGAGACGCTGCTCAATACAACACGAAGCCAAAAGAACGCATTTGACTTGCGGTCTGTTTGGGTTCGCAGACACCCCCGGACCTTTGAGGAGGCTAACGCCAACAACAAGGATTTGAGGCCCGGTCGCAGTCCCCACCACAAAAAGTAAAGACGGTGGATCTTTTGGGGTATCTACACGGCGACGTTTTTAACCAAGAAAATACCTTTTTAACGGGGCCGAACTCCGAGTCCGGTTGGTCCGTTCCAGAGACGGGGTTTTGTCTTATGGCGGGCCCTGAACTCCCTCACTTTAAGGGTTCACATCGTTGAAGCCGGCCTTCTAGTGAGGCGTGTCAAAGTAGCACCTTCTATACTGTTGGCAAAAAACGCCAAAGCATTAAATGTCAGTCCCGCAAAGTATCCCATCACCCGTGTGGAAGTAAAAACACTCACTATTCCTACGGGCGTGGGAAGGAAATCGCTGGACAACGTATTCACCGGCCATTTACCCAAACGGGGCATCGTGGGATTTGTGTCAAACGCAGCGTCAACGGGACGCCCACCAAGAACCCGTTCAACTTTCAAACCTACGGCATGAACCATTTTCTCGCTGTACGTGGACGGGGAACAAGTACCGTCGAAACCGTTACAGCCCGATTTTTCAAACGGACACTATTCATGTCCTACCACACGCGTTTTCTGAACGGGGATCCATTTCATAAAGGGTAGGGCATCACCAAACCTTCCCAAGGGAAAAATCCATGCTTTTTGATCCCCAACTTTCCCCCCCATACACACTTGGAATTGAAGACAAAAGGGTTCCAATCGAATGACCACCCCCTCCCAAACCGAAACCCCACTTTCGTGACGGGGGGGGTTTGCCAAATCCCCTTGACAAGACAAAACGTTTGACCAAAAGAATTTTAAAATAAACGGTTCCCCCCCCCCACCCCCCATTTAACAGGGGTCATTGGGATTTCCAGGCCACACACAAAAATTTATGTCAAAATTTTTTTTACTGAGCGGGACATTACAACTTTTGGGGGGAAAAAACCCCATACCTTCAAAAACTTTCCCCCGGCCCGAAAAAACCGACATAAGTCAACAATTTTGGACACCTGGGGGTACGGGGATTAAAATTCACCTGCTGTCCCCCCACCCCGTGCCACACGCGTCGAAACCTCCGAATAAAAAAAAAAAAGTTTTTTCAAAAAAATCACCCCCGAACTACACAATTTTGGGGGCCCGAAAACCTTTTGGGCCACCCGTGCATCACTATTCTTTTTTTCGCCCCTCATCCGGGGGCTTCGGGTGGAGATTAAATGCACGCCCCAAAAGTGCCTAAAAAAACCTTTTTCCCTTTTGCTCGGGGGTTTTCCCTCTGATCACACCCCAAAAACCACCGCCCCTATCATCAAACCGATCCCACACCAAAACCGGACGCTTGGGTCGCCACTTTATCACAAGAACGGCGGGAAAATTTTTACATTTGGTTTTCCACCCTAAAATCACATCTGGGATTTATACGCAAAAACACTTTTCGCACTCCCATAAACTACAATTAAAGCACGCTCAAAAGTTTGCGGGGTTACTGTCCCCGTTCCTTTTATCGCCCCAACATTCCCAAAACTTTTCCAAAAACCCATTCTCCCCACCAATCATACCCAAAACGCTAATTAATATTACAAAATTTTTTTAAACTGAGGGGCAGCCCCTTTAAACCGGTCCAAAGCGGCCCTAAAAAAGGGGGGGTTTCCCAAAAAACCCACAAACCCAAAAAGGCCCAAAATGCCTCACCTATTTTTAACACATTTTTCCGCTGGGGGATCGAGCCAAATCTCGTGGGATACAAAACAACTTTTCCCCCATTCCAACAAAAAAGGGGGAACTGGGCCCCTTTTAAACCCACAAAAGGGAAAAACGGGCCCCCAATCTATTAAAGTTTTCACCAAAACCAACCCCCTCAAAGATTACGACTTTCAAAATTTTCGAACGTAGTTTGACCGAAAGGGCGTCATCCAAAACAAGAGCCGGGAAACAAAGGTCGCCTATCTACACCTACTGGGGGCGTCTTTGTGAGGGGGTGGACCCCACGACGTCCCGCAACCGACGGGGAAGTGGGCACACCCTGCCGCATTCAACAAATTTTACGACAAACCCCTGGATGTAAAACAAGCAACAAACGCGGGGGTTTATCGACCAAACAACCCACTGGGAAAACCCATCAAAAACCCTTTTTATATGTACTTACTTACACTCAATTCGTTTGGCTATTACATTGGGTTGTAACTAAAAACAATTTACTAACGCATCTAAAAGACACTGAAAAAACTAAAACGAAATATGCCCCTTTCCCTTTAAAAATTTTAAATTATTTTTTTAAATAAATTATATTTTAAACTGGTTTTTTTTTATAAAAAATGGCCAAAAATGCAAGTTAAATCCATACCGTGTATTGTCATTTTTTTTTTTCATAAAAAGGGAGAAAGTATTGTGATCGTAAAAATAATCTTACAAAATTTTCATATATGTCCATGTATCACAACAACCAAAAACCAAAGAGGTTGTTTTTATACCAACACAATTCATGATAATTTTATTCGTTAAAGGGCTTACATGAGATTAAGCAATAACGACCACCACTTTGGATTTTACAATGTTCAATTTTAACTAGTGTCCTTGTTAAGTTAACGCGAGTGTTAGAGAAAATTAATCTTATATATAAATAAAACTCAATTTATGATGAGCATTTCGTACACTAGTTACTATGCATCTATTTCAATTAGGAAAAAGATTTTACACAAAGTGAAAATATATTTGAACTATTGACCTCTATATCATTCTTTAATTACAAAACTGTTTTATCAAAGAAAACTAATTGGAATATTGTTATTTTAATATCTTCGTGTCTATTAATCTTTCTATAACGAGTCCTGGAAAAATTACTGTGATTGTCCAAGTAGTTTATGATAAACGATGAGTCATATTCTAAGATTTTCAAGCATTTGATCGCAATAAACTTGACGCCGCCCAGATTTACATGCAAGAACTTAAAAATGTGGCTACCATGCGCACTTGTGTCGTGAATTCAAATATTTCTGCTCTTTGCATTGGTCCTATATCCAAAGAAAATTACATAAGACTTTAAACTAACATTTTTCCAGTCTCCCAAATCACTCATAGCCCGTAGCTTATCACGAGGATAAGGTTGACATATGGGCTATTTATTTGTTTATAATTGAAATTTAAAACTCGTTTCACTGTTGAGATACGGCATTGGGTCAGTGTATAGTTAACCATGCTTACTTTAAATCATTAACTTTAAATTATTGTTAAAATAACTAATTTTTTAATTAATAAGCATGTTTAATAAAAACCGTAAAATCCAATTTTTGAAAATAGTCTGTAAATATAGCTACGCTTAGAATTCAATGTTTTTCTATAAAAATTGTTTTAAAGAAAATGCCTGAGTGAGTTAAGTGAAATGTATGTTCATAAAGAAAAGATAGTACAAGCCTATAATCTACAATTTTTTAAACTAATCCAAATAAATATTAAGATAAAAAGCTCTGCAAATTTTGACAATTTATAAGCAAATCATAGAGTAAAAAGACACTCAAATATTTAACTACCTATATTGTTTATAACATATTTGTATAGCTAATTGTTTTCTCTGCTTCAACTTCACATTTCATTAAGTCCGCATTAGTGAAACATTTGTTTCAAGGGGAATTATTTTTTTTCCCCTTAAAATTATTGACTACAATTTCCCCAGTTTGGATTTTAAGTAAGTTTTTCGTAATAACCCCAATTAAGCATAAGGAGTGTTACTTTACATTGTGGCGAAGCTACATCCTTACTTCCTCGCTTTTAAAAGCATTATGGGGCCAAATGAAATGCTAGTCAAGGGACTGGAACTGGTTGGTTGAGTGGGGAAGGCAGCACAACAATGGAAACTAATTAAATGGGGCCTTTTCCCGATTATATTAAAAGGGCCAGTGTGGCTGTAGAAATCCATTTAATATTAATAAGACAGGGGGTTTTCCTGATTTGGTTTTTGGGCCGTTAAAAAAAATGAACTAGCCTTTTGGGTTTAAAAAATTTGGGTTTTGTACCCATCCAGGTAATTCAATAGATCTTGAAGACAGCATATCATCAAATGATCGGACGTGCTAGTTATGGGGAGTTTACATTTAAGGATTAAAGTATCCATTAGCATTGGGCAAACGGCCACCTTGCGACCTGGTCGCGGTAGTTTTTTTACATTTTTCTTATGAAAAGGCCCACACTTGGGACCAGTGCCAGTTACACAATTTAAAATACTTTCGTAATTTTTTTCCCGGGTCACAGCGACAAATACGTTCTTCTTTTTTTCCCCTATGGGGGGGCTACACTTGCGTTCGTGTTGAAACTTTCTCGAGAACCTGGACAATTGTTGGGTTTTCTTGCTAAAACCTATTTTAAAATTTTCCCAACCGATAAGGTCCCTGGGAAACCACGCTATCACTCCTCCACTAAGCATCATAATTTTCCCTTTAAAAACCACCCGGGTTTTTTTCCGTCCTCTGGAGTTTGACACTCGGTAAGTACGGTACTTAGAAAATGTCTGATCCCGAGCTTTTTTAAAAATTTATCACCACTGGGAATCTGAAACATCGAGATTACGCAAACAGGGACTTTAAATCCAATTTCTAAAATAGAGGTTTCAGTTGCAACACTGAAAGGTTTTGGGGAATGAATTAAACAATTAAGAAAGAAATAAACCGGTAAAACTTCCTTATTAGTTTAAATAAAATCAACAATATAGAGCTTTACGAACTAATAATAAATTGAAATGCTTGGAAAGGGGCTTGGAAGGGAAAGGTTTTTTCCATTAATAAAAATTTAATTCAATTTAGAAAAAAAAAAATTTTTTAATACCGAAAACCATAGCAATAAATTTGGGATTTTATAATTCTAAAACTTTTTGGGGACACAAAAAACCTTTAAAATTTAAAATAGGGGTGTGTTCTCAATTTTTTTACAAGCCCATCCATAAGTACGTCTCTTCATTTTAAATTGGGGGGGACACCGAAACATTTATTTTTCCCTTTTTCCTTCTTCATATAACTACATACTATTTTTGGCTAAAAACACATCTTCACCCCTTTGGGTGACATATAACTGGTCATAAAACGTAAAAAACCAGGCCGCAAGCGTGACCGGTAAGAAAAAAAAAATTTCCCAAACGGGCCTGGTCCCCGGGGTTTTCCTGGTCGCAGCGCCCAAAGGGGGGTTGTTTGGCAATTTTTGGGGCAAAAAAAAATTTTCCTTTGTTTTCGTTATTGGGGCTACCTCTTATAAAGCATGAGTCAGCATCTTTGTCTATAAATTTTAGGTTTTTCGCTATGATAATTAAAATGGGGTTTTAAAAAAACTCACAAAAACAAATTAATAAAGATAAACGGTGTATAAACCAAACAGGGAATAAGAAAAGTTCTGAATTTTTTTTTAGCAATATTAGAAAATGTTTTTTATTCATTTACCGAAGATGTTGGTAAAAAAAAAATTGTAGAATTTTCTCCGAAATTTTTAAACATCCACAACATAGTTTTTGGGAAAGTACAATTTTTTAGTTCGAATTCTGAAAAATTTAAATTTTGGAGAGGAATTATTAAATAAACTATAGTTTTGAATATGAATTTTCCATATGTGAATTTATTTGAAAATATTTAATTTCTGAAGCAATCTCCCTATTTCCTGAAATTTTTTTTTTTGGGAAGATGTAGTTTCTTCCTCGTAAAATTTTTTTATAAGGAAAAACATACATTTTTCCCAAACCCCCAACCTAAATAATTTTCTTTTGGGATTAATTTTTCAAAATTTGTAAAATAGGGGAAAAGTCCGAAACATCGAGAAGAGACTTAATAACACCTAAATTAGTAAGGGGTTTAAAAAACATAAATTAAATTTAATTTTGTCTGGTTTTGGAAAATTTGTCAAAAGAAATAGACATTTCTAGGTTATCTGGATATTTAATTGAAGATTTTTTTAAAATTTTGCCCCAAAGGGGATAGTTTTTTTAATTTAAAGTTGTTTCCTGACTTGTTAATTTTTTCGGATGAGGAAATAAATTTTAAAAAGTTGGGCTACCCAAATTTTTATTTGTATTTTTGTAATTGAATTATTGTTACTGGGGAAAATTTCGGAGGTGGTAATTTTCTTTTTTTGATCTTATTTGATTGTTTGGTATTCTACCAAAATAAATTTAAAATTCTTGTCTTTTTAATAATGTGGGGTTCATTAACTTAAAATTTAAAATCGAAAAAACGGATTCGAAAA
>JBCFYV010004395.1:0-22405 GCA_039000515.1 Timema cristinae
ACCTTCCTTTCATTAAATACCCAAATAAACTTATTAAAATACCATCAAAAATTCCAATCTTGTCCAAAATATAATTCATGTATGTTATATAGTCACATGATGGTTATTATATTTTTAACATATTGTTATTCAAGTATGTTTTAAGGTGACACAGATAACTAAAAGCTATATCCTCTTTGCAAGATAACCTTGCACTTGCTGCACTACTGTTTATTTAAATATAGCAAGGTCAATTTGTTAATAAGGGCAGGAGGTTGTCACCCTCACCCCCACCCCCCCATTACCCCCCAATCAAGCATGCCCATCAGCATTTAATAAAGTTTGTTTTCCAATATCATGAAAGTAAGCTTAGCTCCTAATCTTTCAATTACCATATCAAACTAAGTTGTGCCCTAAATTTTGGTTTTTATGTCAGTAACTAACAAAATGTTTTAAAATATCACTGAATAGAAGTATTTTTTTTAAGTATCAGCCGTTTTATTATTTTCCCCAAATTATTTGAACAGCAGTAAATTATAACATTTTGTTCTCTCTGCATTTGAAGTATTTGATATTGATCAAGATTATATATTATCTTATCATATATAAATGCTCACATCGTACATTACTTCCAGAGAAATAAAAAATCCTTCCTGTCTTGAATACAATCAAATTCACTTAGATATTTTATGTATTCTTTATATAAACAAAATATGAATCAATAGTTGAAATGAATTTTAGTAAATGTGTGTTAGAGCTCAGATGTAGCAACATTTGGTTGTCTATGAACGAACCATGTTATGCCACTTAGATTTAGACATGAACATTGAATTAGAAATATTATTTTTGGCTGGAAAAAAATATATTTAATTCCATTCAAGTTCAGCTTAATTCAGAGAAGATAATGTAAATGTGCTAATTAAATATTGTTAAACTTTTTTTTTTAAACTATTGTGGGATTTATTATCGATTTGATATTTCACTGGAATACACCATGTGGGACACATTAATCGATAAAAAGAAGTTTGATATATACCATTGGTTCTTCAATCAAGAATTGTATTTTGGTTTATAAATAGGCTATATCAGTGCCAATGAACCATTTTCAAAACTTTTAACAATGATCAGATTTGTGTTATAAAGGGTAATTTGAAATAAGGTAATTGGAAAATAAATATTGGTTTATCCACATTTTTTCTTATTAAGCCTAATTTTTGTTCATTTTATTTATATGATTATTTTGTTGAAATTAGTTTATTTTTATTTTGAATTGAATGAATCATGTTTATGTCTTAAAATTTTTGGCATAACCTAAGATCAGTGCCTAAGCAAATATTGTTATGTTGCCAACTTATAATTTATATCTTACAACTGAATGTTGATACATGTATGTTGTTGAAGACATGCTTAATATTGTGTTCATGAAAACATTTTCCCCCTTTTTTTTTCAATCTAAATTTGTCTGTTTATTTAAAATAGTAATATAATCCTGTAGCTTACTTGCAAGTTTGCTAAGCTCAGAATATTATTTGCTATCTAGATAGTTTTTTATTTACAGTACATAATTTTTCTCCGGTGCTTAACCTAAATAAATTGATGTTTCCACAAAGAGAGTAGCTTTTATTTGTGGCTTTGGATGGAAAATCTTATCCGCGATGGTATTTAGGGCTGCAATTTGGCTTCATAATGTTTTTGTATACTTGAGCTCTAAAAAGTCAACTTCCCTCAATCCTTTGGTCATATATTTTACATATTATAATCCAATTGTTATATACATTAAAAAAAAGTAATGATTGATATTAACAAAATCACTTTATTATTTACATATTTTGACTTTTGCAAATTTAATTTAGTGTGTTGTTTAGTTTTATGTTACTATGTAACATATTTTTAAAAGTTTTATGTAATTGCACCTAAAATAATTGAAGGGCAATAATTTGCTCCAACTCTTGTGTACATAAGTTATGCCCTAGCTGGGTGAGTGGTGTAGGAGTGTATCATAGTCTACGACTAATATCGGCCATTATTTTGTTATTACATTCCAATCTACTGGTATTGTCGGGATGTTTTTTGCCTTGGTAATGTTTTTAAAAAGTATTTTTCCACAAACTTTTTTCAATATTTAATTATATTCTTTATGGACTGAAGAATTTAGCCTATACAAGTAAAAAAAAAACACTTTTTTAGAATCGACTTTTTTTTGTATAAAGAAGTTTTTTTTTAGATATTGTGCCTTTTCAAAATATTCAGACAGGGAAAATATATATTATAAAGTACTAACCACGAAGCCAAATTTATCTTCTAGTTATTGTTTCTGTGTCATAGTAATTTAAATATTTAAAAAATGTACATTGATTTTATCTATAGAAATCTTAGTATTTGAAACTATGAACGGTTCAAAGCGGATAATGAATCGGTGTTTCAATGACTCAATGTAGCTATCAATTTTTGTAGGCTGACTGAGGTTTTGATATTGCGAACGATATTACCGAATTACACTACCACGTTTGTAAAATATTTTTCTTCCTTGTTACATATATCTTTATAATTTTTTTATTGCTTATTGTATCTTATTGTAATATTACAGGTAAACATAAACTTGTATTCTAAAGTAATTTTTATTTACAAAAATTGTGAAACTTTTTTACAACGTAGATGAAAAGTTGTGTAAGAACCATCATAGTGGGTTTTATAAATCTGCAAGTAAATTTTATGTGTCGATGGTTGTCATATAAAGTAAGTTCAGAGTAGAAAATCCATTCACTGAACAATATAAGATAGCTTTCAACCAAAAATATCTTGATGTAGAGCTTAAGTTTTGAATGTTTGCTGCTAAAACATTTGTTAGATGAAGATTTAATTTTCTTGACGTATGCGGCACTGAATACATGTATATTCCTTCAACAAGTTAACTAGACATAGTTAAAAGCATTAATGTTTTATTGTAAATGGAAGTAATTGATGGGATAACATTTTACACTGTTGAAATTGAAAGAAGTAAACATATTTAGTTTATTTTGCTACATCTGAATTTGATGGTGAAATGGTAAAACTATTTTTAAGAAATCACATTGATGACAAAAAGAAAGTCCATTATTATTACTAGTACTATTACATTACAAGGTCGTGTGTAATTGACGTGCGCATGTTGTAGTAAAATTATGTTGATTAAAACTAAACAAGTTTTGACAACATACATAATAAAGACTGTACATATAGTTACGTTGAATATTGGACGGTACACCTAAAAATTCAATTTTTTGTGTAATCGAGAATAATTAGGGTGGTGTTAGGATGTGTAGAAGAAAACCTCCATGATGGCAAGTATATGCAAAGCCAAACGTAAGACTATGAAAAGTGGGCACGCCACAGTCCGATTGTGGTGCTGGTACTCTAGTGTAATGTTAGTATTTAGGTAATTTAGTCTTTAAGATGTAGAATTAGATGTCTTGTAAAATTTTTGAGTGGAACTTTGAAACGTTTCATGCTTCATATAGGTTAGTGTTTAGAAATCGAATATTAATATCTTAGAAGCAATTGAATATATTAGAAAATGCTTGAAGATTGTGATTCAAGTTCCACTCGATTTTCCAACTCTAGGTGTTAAGTCTGTGTCCCCTTACCCCTCTATTTTAAAATACTATTGGCAAATCTTGTCTTTTTTTTTTTTTGTAAATTAAATGTTTTCATTTTTTGTTGGTACACTAAAAGAATAAAAGAAAAAATGTGAAAAAAAAGTAACTTGTCTATTTCCGAATGTGTTGGTTTAATGTGGTTTTTGTGTAAAAGTAAACTAAATATGTAAGTACTAGGTTAAAGGTAGATGTTTTCAAGTAGATTTTATTTAGTTGGTAGATTAACATAGTTAAATAATAGTTGATAGTTGACTTTTAGGTTTAGGTGAAAGAGGCTGAGTCATAGCAGACAGCTTGATTTTAAGAAGTAGCTCTCAAGTGTTGGAACAAATGGCCTGTTGAGGCAAATGACAGTTAAGTGCCCTTAGTTCATTCTTACCCTTACACCTAATCTCCATTTACCATTAGATAACATAAAATTTAACTTTGTTGTTTCCAAACTTAAACAGTTGACATTTGTATTTTGGTCTTTTTATATGAAATCTTGTATATTAATTGTTACATCTTGTTCCCTTTTTATGTTTGATTCTTGCCATTAATGTTTAATTATGACCAAGTTTTGTGAATTCATATCTAATCTTTTAAGTAAACAATACCTATTTTATTTAGGTTTTCACAAATATTTGTACCCATGTTGGAATGTAGTTCTGTATTGTAGATTTTGTAGCTTATACAATTTACAATACTAAAACTTATCATAAATGTTCTATACAGCAAGAAAAGCCTCATAAAAATTATTTTTATTATATTTAGATTTGTGCATTAAATAAATGGGAATCAAAGCTACATCATGATGTAGCAAGACTAATTAAACATAAAAACATACTAATGATAATAATAAAATAAAGTTTATTTTGTTACAGAACTTTTTTGTGATGAATAGATTTTCTTGTTGTGTCGAAAATAAGCAAAAGTGTTAAAAATATCATAGGGTAGAGTTATTTTCCTCTGAAAAATATAAAACGATTGAAGAAGGTATGTTTCTTAGTGACTGATAGAGATGGCAAGACGAGAGTTCAATAGAAGTGTTTAGTGACAAGATGCAAGGCACTTTTCATTTACTGTATTCATAAACAAAATGTGTGTGTGGAGTTGTGTTTTGCCATCGAGTTCCTTGTAAATAGTTGAAATTACGCTATGTTTCAGCCTCACAAGTAGTTAGTCTGTAAGAAAAAAAAATTCCATAAAAAAATACGCAACTAAATGGAATAACTTAATTTATTAAATATGTAAAAAGAAAAGGTGTCGAATAGAGAAAAAAAAAATCATAGGTGGTTCAGCTAAATGAAAAGTGAAATCAAGCATTCCTGTCTTCCTGTTTTTGTTGCAAAAACTGAACGAAAATACACAGCATGGATTACATCAAGACAGTGAATAGGTAAAGATGTTTTGTTGTCCTTCGAACTCTTGAAAAAGTGTTTTATTTCTAATGTTTCGCATTTTTGAAAGGTTTTGAAAAATGAATGAATGGATGACATTAAAAAAAAATCAAATCAAAAGTTAATTGTTTGGAAAAACTTTCTGTGCTGAATTTCAGGTGGTTTGGTTCATATTAATTGATTGTTGTATGGAACACATCTATTTTGTTTATGCTAAGATCCAAGTTTTTAAATTTCGCAGGAAAAAAAAAGGTTTGTTACATCCTTAAGTTGAACATTAAGTAAATGAAAGTTAGGATTACACATGTTATTTTTTTATAGTAGTTATCTATTGTATTGCAAAGTCGAAACGAGTAAAAAAATAATTGCCTCATTGGGTCATTTAAAGGATGTTAACATTTGGTAAGTTACTAAACTAAAATTACTCAAATGTAGAAAACTACATTTCCAGAATAATTGCAGTCAACTTTGGTAATAAACAGTATATAATGTTTGGTATATGCTCAAATTTCTAATTTAAGATGGAGTTTAATGTTTTGTCTAAATTCAATAGTAAAGCTCTACAGTATTCAATAATCTAAAAAAACCAAGTGACCTAGCTGTGTGTTAATTTAATTTCAGTGACAAAAATTTAGTGTCATTAAAAAGTTGGTATAACACATCCACCATAAAAATAAAATTGAAGGCCTTATTAATTAAACTACTAGTTATGACAAACCACTGAAATCTATCCATTTTGACATGTGCAATTCCTACTTCACTCACATAGTTTCTTGTTTCAGCATTTCTTTTTGTTATACTTTATATATTTTATTACTTGATATATCCTTGTTATTTAAATGTGTAAATAATTTCTTTTTATTTAAAGTATAGAAATTCAGCATGGTGTGTGATCGGTGTGAAAGTGTTTATTTATCAGTTGCTTTAGAAATAACAACTGGTGTTTTTTTTTGTTGCAAATATGTGGATCCATTTTGAGATCAATAAAAAATCTGCAAAACCATATTTGTTTTGTGATTCACAACCATAAATCTACTTTCTAAAATGCTTACTGAATTTGTAATGAAATTTTAAATTTGTTAATTACAGAAGTTTTATCTATTGATTATAGCAAATTATATATAAAATATATTAAATTGAACATAAAAAAAAAGGAATTTCAAAATAAACTAGGCTCTTGAGCAATTACTGGACTGCCACTATGTTCCAAAGTGTCTGGCTACAGATTTGTGTGATCCCTGGTTCGATTCCCTGCACTTTCAGAATTTTTCTGTAAAGCAGTTGTACCACCCTACTCTCACTATTTAGTTTCAGCCACAATAAACTAAAAAAAAAAGGGGGGGGGGTGATAACTAAAGGAAATAATTATATGAAAAAGTAAAATATTTGCAGGTTAATGAAATATTTGAATTTGTTAAAACAAGTTGTATGGCTTTACATGTCTTACTAAAGTGTGTTGAAAACAAATCTTAGCAATTTATTACATGTGCAGCATTTCATAATTTAAAATAAACTTGTCTAGAAGAGACCAATGAAATAAACAAAATAGTTGCTATTATTTAAAGAAACTATCAGTCTGAATTACTAAATATTACAAATATTGCAAAGCTTAATGAGCCTCTTTTAAAAGGTTTACAATGAGCCAGATTCACACCAGTGAATAGACTAAACAGTTTCAATTTATAAAATAAATTTAAGTAGCGCACCAGATATTTAAGTTAAAGCACAAGGTTTGACATCCGACTGGACTGAACTCCAACATTCGCGGGACAGTTACCCTCGTCACTTTTAAAGAATTAAACAAAATTTCCACATTTGATTTTGCCTAAATGAATCAGCGAATATTAAAGTCAAAGCCATATTAAACAACAAAATAAGTTACTTTATCATTAACTTCATTGCAAATAAGTCTTCAAAATAACCAACAAATGAAACATCAATTTAAAGAATTTAAATTACTGATAACCACAGAAGCAAAAATGGAATATTCAACCTAAATATTGCAAAACATAAAAATAACCAAAAAACATGTGGCTATCTCTTTAAACCAAGAAAAAAGAAACTAGCGGCAACAGGAATCATTAAGTGCTCCATAACAGAATTTACTTTTAAAATTTAAGTATTTAGCAAAACATTACCAATGCCTACAGTGACAGATTTTCATAACAAAATAAACCAAAGTATTTTAAGAAATTAAAAACCCATCACAGCAATTTATATTTTATAGATTTAAACAAAGATCTTATAAGCCATCACTGGCTGCATAACGTTCTAGTCCTCAACAGGACTTCTTGTGGAAGTGGCTGATGTAATAGTCTATGAGAATGACTGTGTTCCCTCATTATATAGGTCTAGTTGCGGGGGTTATGTGGGGGGTGGTGAAAGTGGGAGTTTTCCTTTGCAATTACGTCATCTGCAAACATCTGGTGGAAAGGCCTTTGTGTGGTCACTTAGGCTCTTTTATTGTTGTCTTGAACATCTGCCGCATTTGACCCACAACATGAGCAGGTGTAGAGCTATGCTTGTTAGGTCACGTACGCCAACCCAGGTGTCCAACATATGAGTGGTCTTCTATCTAGTACCATATTCGAACTTCGACAACCATTCTGAGCTGTTTTGTACATTACAAATTAATATTTATATGAAATAAATTTGAAGAAATTATTATTATTATTATTAGCACCGCGTCTTACTACCCATTCGGGTTATACGCACTTACGCTAATGTGTAATGGTAGGGTGATTGTGAGATGAAATGAAGGACCTACAGTTTAACGTGGAATCCGAACCACGGTGGAGGCCTGGCATTCCCCACATTTTGAAGAAATTGAATTGCATGTTGTGATGTTAACTTGTTTGTCAGAGTAACAAGAAATAATATAAACAATTGTACAATAAAACATTTACATGTAATTTCAGTGCATTAAGTAATCTAAATAACCACATTTTTTTTTGGAGCATAAAACAACTAAAAGAAAATTTCAAACTTTGATAATATTTTATTTATTCAATTTGTGTTTTCTTCTAATTGAAAAGTGGACTTCACACAACCCTACTAATTTTGGGCCAATAAAATGTGTTTTAGTATGGTTTTATTATTTTTGATTTATAAATGGCTTGGAAGTAATTTTTATACCACAGTGTTTAAAATATATTAAGAGTAAATTTAAGAGTTAACCAATAGTAAAATTAAGTTATTTTTTTTTTATATTATCGACACAGCATAGCAAGATGGCAGTGTGAAACATTCTTTCCATAAACAAATCAGATCACAATAATTACAGGTTATTTGTTTAACAAAGGTGTTTTAGGATTGTAGAGGATTTTTGCCAAATCATTTTTAAGATAATCGGCTAATCACTTGATTAACAGCAGATATAGGTAAACTGTTTAGTAGGTGTTTCTTTTTAGGGGTGTGGGAAGCTTTCAAACATTGACTTATCGTTGAAAAAAAATTCTGGCTTCGACATTATTACAAAGCTATGTTTGCCAATAAAAATAATGACAGCAAAAATACTCGATTTATGTTAAATAAGTGAAATTTTGAGCTGCTATAGACTTTAAAAATTAATATTTACATGGAAAAAGATTTTAAAAAATGAATTGTGCATTGCAATAGCAGCCTGATCTATCTCCTTAAAATGTAATATTAAAACCATTATTGTAATAAAACATTTCTTAAGTGATTTTAGTGTATACACTATAAAGTATGAATAAACACAAAATATTATTTCAAGTATAAAACAACTAAAAAAAAATTAGCCAAAATTTAATTCAGCTTTAAAAATATTTCATATATTTGATTAGTCCTATTAGATAAAAATAGAAATCAATTGAAAGATATGAATAAGACAGAAATTAGGTTATTGATATAAATGATATTGACCATATCAATTAGTTTACTTATAATAAAGAATAAATGGACTGATTAGCAAAGTTGTTAAAAACAAAAAAATCAATTAGAATCATTAATTGTGAATGAAATATAGATTATGTATTGAGAATTTTTTTTAATTAGGTTAAAATGTAATACATAATCTATAATATCTATAATGTCAATACATAATCTATATTTCATTCACAATTAATGATTCTAATTGGTTTTTTGTTTTAACAACAACTTTGCTAATCAGTCCATTTACTCTTTATGCTAAGTAAACTTAATTGATATTGTCAATATAATTTATATCAATAACCTAATTTCTGTCTTATTCATATCTTTCAATTGATTTATATTTTTATCTAATAGGATATATATTGTTCCTTACTACAACTAATTATGTACTTTATGAAGTATTTGATTAGTGTTCGCTTTGAATTGAAAAAGTGAACTTCCCACACCCCTAATTCTCTTAAGAAAAAAACAACAACAAACAAAGTGTTAAATTTAGAATAGTTTTCTGTAATAATATCCAATACAATACAATACAAATCGATACATGTATTTTTTCATGTGGCTGGCACATTCTTGGATTTGAAGATTCGTACTGTGTTGTCGGCCCCTCCAGATACCATGAAAAATGGTTCTGACCAGTCACAGCAAAGAACTTTATCTTCATGCCCAGTTAGATCAAAGAGAGCTCTTTTAGAACTGAAAAATAAAATAAAAATATGCCAATTAAATTAAGGATGTCAAACTCTATGTACGAGGGTCATCCAGAAAGTAAGGTTACAAGGGGTCCTAAGGCCTGGGGAAATTTTTTGTTTCAAATTTGGCACACCTGACGTGTAGGGGGGATCTTAACGGTCAGTTTGTTTGGTCCCGCGTGTTTGTCGGCCATTTTTTTCAGTCACAGTAAATTCTTCCTATGGAGAGGTCGTCGCGCGCTCCCGCCACCTCCCGTCCGTGCGAGATCCGCGCGGTCATCCGTTTTTTGACTTTGCAGAACAATACCGCCGCGAATATCCATCGGAAGCTCGTGGAAGTTTATGGTAGTGATGTGATGAGTCGACAACATGTCACGAAGTGGGTTAGGTTGTTCAGAGAAGGCCGTACTGATACGACGAGGCAAGGAGTGGGAGACCATCAGTGATTTCAGACGAACTTGTGCGAAAAATTGAA
Source organism: Timema cristinae (assembly GCA_039000515.1). NCBI lineage: Eukaryota > Metazoa > Arthropoda > Insecta > Phasmatodea > Timematidae > Timema > Timema cristinae. The sequence goes on from JBCFYV010004395.1 coordinate 10,055, forward strand.
GAACAAGTGCGAAATGACCGCCGTGTGACGCTTGATGACCTTTACGAAAAATTCCCTGACATTTCTAGAAGTCTCCTTGGTGATATTGTGTCGGAAAAACTTGGTTACAAGAAGTTGTGTGCGAGATGGGTGCCCAGAATGCTCACACCGGAGCACCGTCAAAATCGCGTCACCACCGCGCGTGAATTTTTGGATCGTTTTGTACAGGAGGGAGAAGCTTTTCTGGACTCTATCGTGACAGGGGATGAGACGTGGGTGTGTCACTACACCCAGAGACCAAAAGACAATCACTTCAGTGGCGTCATTCATCTTCCCCAGCCACCAAAAAGTTCAAGACAACCCATTCAGCCGTAAAAGTCATGGCATCTGTTTTTTGGGACCGTAAGGGCGTCCTTTTGGTGGATTTTATGCCCAAAGGGACTACCATTAATGCAGAGGCTTACTGCAATACCCTAAAAAAAACTCAGAAGAGCCATTCAGAACCGCAGAAGGGGAATGCTGACCCGGGGAGTCAGCCTCCTGCATGACAACGCCAGGACCCACACCGCGCGAGTTTCACAGGAGCTGCTGACATCATTTGGATGGGATATTGTCACCCACCACCCTATTCACCCGACTTGGCGCCTTCGGACTATCACCTTTTCACTAAACTAAAGGAGTTTTTGGGTGGGAAACGTTTTTCCAACAATCAGGAGGTCGAGGAAGCTGTGAAGAAGTGGCTGAAAGAGTTGGCGGCGGAGGTCTATGACACTGGCATACAAAAGCTGGTGCCCCGACTACAGAAATGTCTTGATCTCGACGGCGATTATGTTGAAAAATAGTATAATATATTTCTGAAGTATCCTGTGAGTTTCAATTAAATACAAGCATTTTTCGATTCTAAATAAATGTCGTAACCTTACTTTCTGGATGGCCCTCGTATCTTAAACTTACAATTTCGTATACCTCGATTCCTAGTTCTCAAATTCCAATGTATTGATCAAAATAAAGACAAAACAGAAATAAACCATTAAATGCAATGCAGGGTTCATATCCAAGTCGGGTGTACTGAGGGCAGTTATTCCTAAATGGTTTTATAATCTCCCTCCATACAAATGAGTACACTTCCTCGAAATTCAACCTCACTAAATAACCTAATTATTACATATACAGTATGTATAACCTGAACAGGTAATAAGACGATAAAAAAATCCAAAATAAATAAAAGGAAATTTTAAGTTTTGTAATGAAGTACCTTCGAGTGTCCCAAAGCTTCACTTGTTGGTCGTACGCCCCAGATATGAAGAGGTGCTCATCTGTGGTGGACCATCTGACCGACTGTACCCATTGAGTGTGAGAAGTGAAAGTTGTTTTTACCAAAGAGCCCTCTGGAATCAATCAAACAATGTCACCATATAGTAAATTTGGGACCTGCTTTGGTGGCTGCATGGTCTAAGGAGTCACTTTCGTGCTAAGACTAGACTGCTAGCGACAGGAAGATCGAAATTTGAATCCCGGTCGGGTGTAATGAGGGTGGTTTTTCTAAAATTGTTTTCCACTATTCCTCCATTCAAATGTGGGTACACTTCACACTTCCTCTAAATCAACCTTCCTCATCCATACTATATTAGCGTAATTAATACATATGCATGTAACCCGAACATTATGCTGAGACACATTGTGTGTGTGTGTGTGTGTGTGTGTGTTGGCGGAAGGGGGCGGGGGGTGGTTATTGAAATTAAATTAGGAGAGGAAAATAACATTTTTCTATCAAGAAAAAATAGTTTGGGTTCATGTATACTGCACATAGTTGTTTATTTATTGATACAAACAAATATTGTCGATTGAAACTTTTAAGTAATTAAATTACTATTTCTAATTTGCTAAAGCTTTTTTATACCAAGCACCACAACATACTTCCCGGTCAAGTTAGATGTGTATACTAACTACGCTATCAGTATCAATGAGGTATTTTTTGCTATACATATTTGGAAGGAGGAACAACAAGGTTTTTATTATTAATAATAATAATAATTATTATTATTATTAATATTATTTATTATTATTTATTATTATTATTATTATTATTATTATTATTATTATTATTATTAGCACCGCGTCTTACTACCCGTTCGGGTTATACGCACTTCGCTAATGTGTAATGGTAGGGTGATTGTGAGATGAAATGAATGACCTACAGTTTAACGTGGAATCCGAACCACGGTGGAGGCCTGGCATTCCCCACAATCACAAGATGTCTTGTCAGAGGTGAAGGAAGGGTTTGGAAATCAGATAAATCTTTGCCGGGACCGAGGATTGAACCCCGACCCAAGGTTTTTCTTAAGGAGATATATTATAAATTCACATCCAATGGCCATTCCCTGTGTTTGTCCTTTTTGTTCCTTTTACATGTTCCTATCTAAGTGTCCCATGACCGATTTCCTTTTTCTCCCTTTTGTGGTTTTTGGTTTCCTTTTTTAGGAAGTTGTGTTGTGTATTTCACACTACCTCCTGAGGAGTTTCAATAGGATGAAACCTAGATTGGGTGGTAACAATCGATTTTCTTCAAGAGGCAGCTATTACCTCTTTGTCCAGTAGCAAAAATGAAAAGTGTGAACTGTTTTATTTTCACTGTAAAAGCCATATTGTGTTTGTTCCCTTGTATATGTTTTCTATATTTATTTCTATATTATATCTTCTTTCAATTTATTAATATGTATGTATTCTAACTGAATAATTACCAAAAAGTTGATATACCTTTTGACCTAGGGTCATAGAGGCGTACATGTCTGTCCGCAGAGGCGGTGATAAGGGTCCTATTGATCGGGGACCAGTCTGCATCAAAGAAAGACTTATTGCCGACAATCTCTGTTTTTATCCCGCCTTGTTCTGCATCCCACAACCTGATTGTGTGATCCCATGAGGCTGTGCACAGCTCACCAATGTCTGACCACACTACAGCTGAAACTGCCTCTTTGTGACCAGAAAGTGTCATTACCGGAGTCTGTGAAAAAAGAAAACATACAATAGTCATTAAGGGTGTGCGAAATCCACTTTTTCGATTCAGCGTGAACATAAAATGAATATATGAAATAATCTCAAAGCCGAATCAAAGTTCCAATACTTTGGATAGTTGTTTTATACTTGAATTCATGATGTTTACAATTATAATAATTGAACATGACTCGAATATTTTAGCTATCAATATTTTTAATAATTATTTTGAGGCTTTACACACCCTTATTTTAGTAATAAACTCTTTAAGAAAAACCTCTTTTTAATTTTAAGGTATGTTTTCTTATATATAAAAGAAGGTTCGGACGGAAACAGTTATTGGTTCTTTACAAAGAGATATACTTTAAATGAAGTGAAACAATATTAAGATAAAGCCTAAACCATAAAAAAAAAAATCACCCTTATTTGGGATTTGCCATGTGCCGTCTTCAACTTCTTTGCAGCTGACTCACCATCTTCTGAGTTTCTTCCATGGGTGTCTGAAAGAATATATAATCTAGTTTTCAAATTCTGCACATACACATTACAAAAGTAATTAGATTTTTTTTTTATTTGAGGTATTTAACGTGCACTTTATAAAATCGATTGACTTATCAGAACACAAAAAATTTTTCCATGAGAGAGTGAAAGGGCCTAACAATTTTGTTGGGAAAGTTATTTTTGCATACGTACATCTCAGTGTTTATTTTTTACATGTCACAACTGACATGGGAGCAACGGCTTTATTTCCCCCTGAAGGAAGTTGGGCTATGGATGTTTATCACTCAAGAAAAATCCAACGACCTTAGCTAGGTTTGAACCTGGGGTGAGCACTAATTTACCCCAAGACCACAGAGGATGACTAGCATTTAGCAGTTCAATAACATGTTTCAAATTTTACTAAATAAATAATTAATCCACATGAAGTGACTAGAAAAGGGTTATAAATAGATTTAGTGGGATTATAACAAGTTTCAATAATTTTATGATGGTTAATAATTCCCTAAACAAGGTAAAAGTGCCTGGTATATTTAATTTGTAGCTTAAGTGCTAGTGCCATTAGTACTCCACCCTTGCCCCATGTCTCAGCAGCCACATAAATTAATTACACTAATATAATAGAGATGAGGAAGATAGAATTTTAGAGGAAATGTACCCACATATGCGTGGAGGGAAAGTGAGAAACCATTAAAGGAAAACCAGCCTCAATGCACCCAATTGGGATTTAAACCTCGTCATCGGCCATAAAGTCTTAACGTGAAAATGACTCATTAGATCATGCCACCACAAATAAGGGCTACCATATTAGTAAAAACTTATATTTCTGAGAAATACAAATTGTCTTTTTAATATACATTCCAATTTTCATAGGAAAATAGAAAATGAAAACTTATTTTTTTGTGGCAACATTGATAACATGACTTGATGTATGAATATATGAAAGTAAACCTATTAACTTTTTTAATTCATATCTCCTCATTAGCATTATTAGTACATACATGCGTAAAACCCTGATATGGTAGTAAGATGTGATACCATTAAAAGATAAAAAAAATGTAGATTTGTGAATTTCAAAGCTTTACCTGCAGGCCATATCTTGAGCATTGTATCCCAGCCCCCGGTAGCCATAAGAACCCCGGTGGAGTTAACCCCAACACACTCAAGTCCCCTCATGGCCCCGGCACACGTGGATACACTCGACGGCGTTGCTAGCCACATTCCAATCCCACAGCATTGCCGTCTGGTCATGGGAAGCGCTGCGACATTACAGATACAATCCCTTTGGTTCGACTTATTCATGTTGATTGTCATCATCATTGTCATCAACCTTTGACCGGGGCCGGTTTATTAAATACTTTAATTCTTCTCTCACTAGCACAATTTATATAATCTGCTTCTCCCATTTCTTTCTTTTCCTCCCTTGTCGTCTATTTTCTATATATTTCATCTCCATTATTCTATTTGAAATAATATGTATTAAAAAAGTGTATTGAGCAAGAACATTTTGTAATAAATAAAATTATAGAATATTAGAAAAATGGTAGAGCACAAATAAAAGTAAAAACACTTACACATAATTACACATTTATAGCATCGAATAATCAAAGTGTGTGTAAATGTGTGTTAGTGTTTTTACTTTTATTTGTGCTCTACAATTTTCTTAAAATTCTTTCGTGTTATTCATTATTCTATTTGGTATTGTCTCATTTTCCATCCTCATTTCATGACCATTTCATCTCAGTCCTGCTTCCTCTACTATCTCATGTACTCCTTGTACCCCCACTCTTTTCTGGATAGTTTCATTTTTAATCCAGTTCCTCCTAGGGACCACTAACATGCTCCTCACAAACTTAATCAATTCCCATGGCCTCGACCTTTCTTGTCTTTCTTGCATTCAATGTCCAAGTTTTTGTTGTATATTTAACTATGGATACTAAGTACACCCTATACAGTACTTGCGTACAATTCAGGGGTATTTACCATTTCCAAAGCAAGTCTCCTACACACTTTTGAAACACTTCCCCTTGCTGCCCTCTTCTCATTAGGTCTTCTCTTCTACCACCCTTTGCCTCAAGCATGCATCCAAGATAAAGGACCAGATTCATATTCACACTTATTGCGCCTTGAGTGTGGATCAATACCAAACACAAGATAACTACCTGTTCAAGAATTTAATGAGCCAGTTTTATATGCAAAACTGGCCCATTCAATTTGAGTTGAGGAAGGTGTCATCTTGTATTTGGTTATGAGCTGCACTTGAGTCGTATTAAGTCTGAATATGAATCTGGCCCAAGGAAAGATACATGAATTTACTTTATAGGATATTGTAATATTTGAAAGAAGGTACAAGAAAGGTGGATGAAAACATATATGAAAAGAACGAACACAATATAGGTGGCCTTTATAATGAAAAGAAGAACACAGTTCATACTTTACATTGCTGCCACTGGACAAAGAGGTAATGGCTACCGCTTGAAGAAAATCGATCATTATCACCCAATCCCCTGACCTAGATTTCATTCCATCGAAACTCATCGAGGAGGAGTGTGAAACGCGCAACACAACTTCCTAAAAGAGAAATTTACCAAAAAACACAAAAGGTAGAAAAAGGAAGATGGTGAAGAATGATAGGATACTTAGATAGAATCATGTGAAAGAAATGTAATAGGATATTGTTATTAGGCATACTTGCCTTACAAATGTAGCTTGTGTGTCATTGAGTGACACCCAAGCTACAGCCTTAATTGGACCTGAGTGACCAGGGATAGTGAGGTGGTGCTTTCCCTTGGTGGTCCATAAGTGGAGTGTGTTGTCGTAGCATCCAGCCAAAATCCTGTAACAAACAATCTCAATTAGAGACAGCATGCAAAAAGGTTCTGAAATAATTGTATTGTATTAAGTTAGAAATGTGGTACATTGCCCACTTCTGAACAAGAGGTTATTTTCAGCATTTACCTAGGAAAATGAGGTAGTCTAGAACAGAGCACTTTATTAACTGTCTCATCTTTGTCTCATGAAACCTGAGAAAGAATAAAATTGTTAACTGCGCACAAAAATAGGTTGGGTTCTCTAATAATAAAAATTGCCTATTCATGACTCACCAGCTTCCGCGGACTTGCACTGCAGAAACCCAGTCATCGTGCATAAGACAGTCCTGGGGCTCTGGAGGTGGCAAGTGCTCCACATACTCTATATCAAGTGCCAACTCCGATGATATCCCATTCTCCTCAAGGAACTCCCCCAAGGTAACTCGTAAGAACTGATTGTTGATCAGGAAGTCAAACTCCACATCCCTTCTTTCTTCATCTGTGATCTGTGATTCTGTAGAAGAGGTAGAAATTGTGTGTCAGCAATTAAAATAGATAAAAGATAAATCTCCACTAAACCAAGTAACTTTTTTTTTTACATGAAGAAGGGTTATTACCTGTAGTGACACATAGTCCCCCAACTTTAAATGTTGAGGATTTTTTTCCAAACAATGAATCTACAGCAATCTTAAAGCAAACAAAATTTTCTAATCATGATTGGGATTGTGTTAAGAATTTTATCGGACTCCAATAATTGGTCTAGGAATTGAAGAGGAATACAAAAACACAATATTGATAAAAACTTTCAACGAATAAGTGGGGTGGGGTGTGGGGGTGTGTTAATTTCCCAAATTCACCTCAGTATGTCCCAAACTCTTGAAATCTTAACAAAAAATGTAGTACAGTGAAATTTCTTGATAGTGGACACCTTTTGGGATAAAAAAAAAGTCTGTTATATAGAAGTGTCCATTATTATATTGGGGGGGAGGGGTGGGGGATAATAGTGCTTGAACAGCTTAATATATATAAACCTATATACAGCGGATATTATTAACTACAACAATCTAATTACTGCACTGTGCAATATTGTATCTAAGATAGTAATTATGACAAGTGAATAGATATTGTATGTAGTTTACTGTACATATTACATCACACACAGAACACTATGCAAATAAAATGAAGTGTTAACAGTAGACCTATATATGTGCACGAGCACAGACTAAACTGATGGAACAACCACCGCTGAAGGCTCGGGAGGTAATGTAGTCATAAGGTACTATTTAATAATAATAATAATAATAATAATAGCACCGCGTCTTACTACCCATTCGGGTTATACGCTTTAAGTACTAATTACACCAATGGATTAGGGAATTGGGAAGGCTGAATTAGAGGAAGTGAACCCACATTTGCTTGGAGGAAGAGTGGAAAACCATTTAGGAAACAAACACCCCCCCCCCCCAGTTCACCCGACCGAGATTCGAACCTCGATCTCCCGTCCTCAGCAGTCGAGCTCAACACGACTAGCGCGTTAGCCAACTACGCCACTGAGGCGGGTAAGGTACTACCTATTTTGGCTATTTTAGAAACTTTCCTTAGAGAGGGGAAGTCAAAATGGCTCAGACTTCGCGGGAGATGATGGCATTTCTGGCATTCTTACTGTAAAATAGTGTATATTGACTGGTGTTTTCCAATTTTGTCTGCTGTTTAGAGATTTTTATGCAAAAAAAAAGTGTCTCTTGCAGTGTCTGTATCCATTATTGAGAAATTCTGGTATTGGGAATTTGTTTCACCATAAGAGCCAGTGTTATTTTGTCAGGTAAATTTAAACTGTCTGTTATTAAATAAGAATCCGCCATTCAGAGGTGCCCATTAAGGGAGATTTCACTGCATATTACATGCATAAAAAAACATAGAAAAATATACCAAACCTTTTATAAGTTGATTGACCAACAAATTTAACTCAGTACTTGTGAGGCTTGTAGAAATTGCAAATGGCGTCCGTGGCACAGCATACCTAATGGGGATAGCATTTAACCATTAGTTACAAGTAAAACAATTGGTATCATTAAATACTTATTACCAATAACAAGATGTAAGCCACATAAAACTAGAAAGCAAATAGTAACACTTTTGATAAACAAGTTGTTTTTTTTAGCATTGTATCTTACTACCCATTCCAGTTATATGCTTATATACTAATTACACTACTGTGTTATGGATTAGGTTGAATTTAGAGAGAGTGTTCTCGCATTTGCATGGAGGGAAAAACCACCCTCTGTATACCCAACCGGGATCAAACCCTGTCTTTGGCAGTCTAGTCTAACATGAGAGTAGCGCCGTAGACCATAATAAACAAGGATGATGTTATCAGTACTGTTGTATGGGTTGTATTACTATTTGCTGTGAATTTATTTAAATAAGAGAAAAAAATAAGTGTGACACCAATTTATCCATTTAATGAAAGAAAACAAACCCAATCACAAAGCACTATATTCATAACCCTTGTAAGGGCCTTTTAACTGACATAAACACACTAGAGAAATGGTTCTCAAGCATTTTCAACCAATGTCCTCCATGATAGATCATCAAATTTCCATGCACCCCACCCTCTACCATTTTCTTAGGATAGTTATAAAAAAAATCTTTAAAAAGTTTTCTCTAATGCCTTTTTTTATTTTAAACAAAAATCAATGTAACACTGACAGGATTGTGGAACAAAAAAAATATATATATTAGTATAATGGTTGCTACTGTTTTGTTTTGATTGGTCCTTAAATATTGGGCTTGATTTTTGACAAAGCACATCCCAAATCGCTTTCTGCTTCAATTCAACAAAGTTGTTTAGTTTTTATGAGCCAGAGTTGAAAATTCAGTGGTGTTGCATGTGGTAGCAATGGTATTTGAGGAGGTTAAAGAGAATTGAAAAACGAATCAGAGACTTGCGAGCTTGAAAATAAACATGTGCATGCGCAAGAGCATTTTACATTTAGCTGGTCATCCAATAGATGAATTAAGGCTGGTAGGCAGTATTGCCAATACGGAAAGATTTTTTTTTATCTTATTTACTTTGTAAAAAAGAATGAAATAAAAAATCTCAATTCTTCACTGATTTTTAACATTATTTCCAAAATTGTTCTCCACCACCGTTGGAGGTGCGTCACACCCTCATAGTTAGGAATCAAATCTTGGTTGGGTGTACTGCACAACCTGAGTTTACACTCTGCTTCCACGTAAATGCGGGTACACTTCCTCTAAATATGAACCTTCCTAATCTCTAAAACGATAGGCGTGATAGGTACATAAGGGTATAATCTGGGAACGGGTAACTTAATCCACAGTGCTAAAAAAAACCTTGCTCAAATAAATATGTAATTTTAACGTCGTTTACCTTATACAAAGGTCAAGATACAGTCTGTATATTTTAGTTATTGAATGTTGATAAGTCTATGGAAAGGCCATGCATGATCTGGAGAAATATAAGCCCTAAGGATTACCTGGAGAAAAAGATGCCATTATTTTGTTTTCAAAAAAGTGAATTTTTAATTAATTAATTATAAGTAAATAATGGACTTGCTTTATATATCCCTAAATGTTTATTTTTACTTTGGGAAGAAAGATTCAAGATAAAAAATGATATAACATAGTCTACACGTGTTTTATATAAGCTATATAGTTTTTTTAGTGCATTTTGCTAGGGTAAAATTATGTCAGAGTTTGAATGGACAAGAAAGGAATGGACGCTTAAAAGTAAGACATAAACAATTAATAATTTTAAATAAAAAACTTACTGTTGTTGTTTAGTAACAAAATGAATTTGTATTTGTAAACTTGTTTCAGCAGACGTCTCCATTGTGTATAATGAAAACAAATGAGAATGAATATAAACAAGCAGTAGAGCAACACCATTGAAAGAGAAATATATTTCTAGTGCTAGAATAAATTTAATTAAAATATGTTTATTATATTGCTTATATAACCCCCTTTTTAAATATAATTATTATGCTCTATTGTATAAAAATAAAGTAGACATTCAAAACTTAATTAAATCATTCAAATTAATAAGGTTGGTACTGTACAAGGGAAAATTAAAGATGGTTCTCGTGGAGATGTCGGAACCTTTAGGAATTGATAAAGTCGGTACAACTCCCACAGATGAATTACATATTAAACATGTCACTGGAGGAAGTATTATAAAGTTCAGTCCAGTATTTTCGTCAGATGCCAAGTGAGTTTTCTTGCATTTGTTTATTATATTATATGGTTGGGCCTATATTTATAGGTTATGCTAGGTCATACATGATTCATTTTAATCTAGCAATTTAGCTTCTTATTCGAAATGAACTAACCGTGATACTATTAAACCCTCAATTTGATTAAAATCGCGATTAAGAAATTTTGGTGTAGGAAGTGGCCATACAACATAGTCTCCAGGATATACTATATGACTGCCTGGTGGCAACGTTCTAGACGCAAATAATTGTCTTTCGGTCACACATTTAAATAAATAGACTTTAAGTGTTGGCGTCCTGGTAGGAATGACTAGGATGCAAGTATGACTGTGCCCGTAGGGCTTTGGACAGTTATAAAAATTATATCTTGTGTTGTCTTGGTTAACGCCATAATTAGTGTAGCATGTTTGGCTACTTAAATTGTGATTTTCACAAGAAGCTTATTATTTGAAAACGGGAACTCATGTTGGCACAATGGTGGGTGAAAAAAGGTGTTATTAATACATACGCGCACAGCCTGGACCGGTTGTAAGGTATGGGGCTGAAAAAGTTAGGGCCTACTCTAACTTACTTGAATCACTTCTAGTTCTCATTACAACATTATTACTAGCATTACTTTGTCTTATATTAATATTGTTATTATTTCATTGCAGGACACTATTTTTAGCATGGGGCAATATAATCCGAGCATTCAGTGTAAGCACAGGAGAGCTTGTCCGCGACTACAAGGGCTTGGAAGCCAGAGCCGTTGGCGTGCAATTTCATCCAAATAATCCTCACTTGTTGGTGGCTCTATCAGAACATGGGGAGTTGGCTCACTGGAGATGGAAGACCAGGCTACCTCCCCAAATATTGGTACTGAGCAATTGCAAACAAATTTAACTTAATATCATATGATTACTATCAAACTATGCAGTGATAGAAGGCATGGCTGCTGATATGAAAACTAGTTGGATTTTTTGTTGTTGTTATCATTAACTTACAAGGCTTTGGTCTGTTATTACATTATTGTTATGATATCAATACATACATATAATACTTCAGTAGGAGTTATATAATTGGATTCATCATCATCATCATCATCATCATCATTATCATCAGTTTCCATCTCAAGTTCCCCAGGTGTGGTTAACAAGTACACTACATTTTGTCACTGGATTGTGTTAGCCAAATAGTCCCTATAATTGAATAAATAAATAAAAATGGTTGATATTTATTACACACTTTCGGTAGCCCAGTAGATATTAGTTCAATAAAATTTAAAACTTATTTAGTGTCATTTAATTTAAACATCTATTTCACACTTTGGATCTACTGGTATTTTCAGGAGTGTAAGCTTAAGAAAGAGGCAAACAATCATAGAAGAGGTGCAAAACTCATGCCTACTCCTCAACAAAATTTTAGATTGAATCATTTTAATTACATTTTTGAACATTTCTTATTGATAGTAAAAAGCTTTTAACTCTGAATCCAAAAGGCAGGTGAACCATTTTTCTTGCTAAGCAAACTGCCTTATTTTTCAATGTGACTATATTGAATAATAAATCAGAAGTTTTGGTCTATTATATTGAATATGACTCACTTTTGTATTTTTATTTTTCAGAATTTACAAAATATCTTGGAAAACTCCACTCCAAACGGTTTCTATTTAGTTCCTAAAGGTGACGACCAAGATGAAAGTTGTGACGTGTATGTGACTTGCAAGTTGAAGTCAAAAAAATATCCCCGACTTTGTGTGTACGATGAGAAAACTGGCGAATCTTCTCATGACAATCTAACACGGTAACTGCATTTTAATTTATTTTATGTGTAGCTAAAATATGATCAGTTATATT